>VZTL01054635.1:461-20274 GCA_013400535.1 Scopus umbretta | reverse complement strand
CCCCCCCCCCCCCCCCCTTCTTACCTACTTATTCCTGCGGCTAAACTGTTCAAATTTTTGTCTTAAATTCTTAGGGTTTTTTCTTGGTTTATTGTAAAACCTCTTGTCCAGCCATGGCTGGACAACTACTTACTTTGTTTCTTGACCCCTCCGATACGACATTCTCTTAAATATTGCCTGAGGTGCGATTTTGGGTTACATTCGCGTTTTATCTGTTAAGTCGTATTAGCAGGAATAAAGCGACTTGTTTCTGTTGTACTTGAGTCTTACGAAAAGGTGCCCATAGTTTAGCGACAGTTTCCAAAGGCTTTAGTACCGCCTGTATTACAAAATGGGGGACCCAAACTCCCGGAAGAAACAAGCTCTGAACAGACTTCGTGCTCAGCTTAGAAAGAAAAAAGAATCTTTAGCTGACCAGTTTGACTTCAAGATGTACATTGCCTTTGTGTTCAAAGACAAGGTAACTTGGTTTTAATATTTCTGTCTTTTTGTGTTGTCTGTTGCAGTGCATGTTAACTGTGCAGTGCAGAATCACGCTGCCTGATTGCATCTTATGGTTTATCCTTAATGGATTCCATTGACTTACTGACTTTTTTGTTAGTTGCTAATTGCTGTAATATTTACTTCACTCATGTATGTAATTTTGTTTTTTCCTATGTTTGTGGTTTTGTAATGGAGAGGGGGCCAGTGCCTCATTAAATGGTTACTTGGTAACTTCTGTATTGGGTAGATATTTTTTAGAGTTAGTATTGTAATTTGTTAAGCCTAATTGGGGTCTGAATAGTGTAATCGTTGGCTGTGAACAGTTGAGTTGAAAAGAGAGACCTGGCTGGAGTGATTGCTGAAGTTACTGTGTTTATCTGGTTAAAGCAGAAGGGAGAACCTGGCAGTTGAAGGGAGGAGTTGCAAAATGCAATACTGAAATGGCCCAAGCACGCAGGCATATGTGAAACTGCTGCTACCATTTTGAAAGGGAGTGGGGAGGGAAAAGAGGAAGTCTTCATTTGCTTGGCTGTTTCCTCTGCTCCTGCTGGATGCTGCGTGTCTGGCCTGGGGTGGGGAGCCTGGTGGTTATTTCTAAACCTAACTATAGACCCAGAACTGTAGGAGAGTTTCCGTTTGCAGAAGGTGAAGAAAAATAGGTGCTTATAGTAAGTGGATGTGCTGAACAAATGAGGAGGAGGTGAAGATAGAAGCAAATGGCAACAGAGTATGTAATGTAGGAAATGTATGTAGATGAGCACTGAAATTATTTAATCCCCTCAACTGTGTATTTCTTGCATGCATTGTAATAGTTATGTGCTTTAGTGAAGACTCTGTTCTTTGGACTTTTTAATTGAAAAGTTTCCTTAAAATCTCTGAGTTCAATTTGCTTTTGTTCATCAGTTCTAGTGCAAACAGAGATGGATATAGTGGGATGTCATTTTTTTGGTATTGTCTCGTAGTAATAAAGAGAAATATGAATGTTCAAGCAGTCATAACAATTAAAACTTTCATCTAAGAAAATCTAGCTGGAGCATTCATACTGCTTTCTGGTTGCTTTGTAGAAATTTGTTGCAAATGCCTGTTTTAAATCCTACAGAATTTGCTTATATCACAGTGAACTGAAGATGTTCGGTACCAGTTTGCTTAAAGTAGGAGTTTAGTTCAGCCTAGCTTGGTCATTGAGTAGTTGGCTGTTAGGTATGTTCTGGCTGGGGGTGTGGAGGGTTATTTGACAAAATATGCTTTGGCTGTCATATAGTTCTTAAATAGGTCAAGACTTCTCATGAGCTATAAGAAAGCTGCTAGAAGCAGACATACAACTTTAAGCAATTTTACATACAGCAAAAACTGTTCTTCCAAATTCCCCATAATGTTTTGGCCTTGCTTAAGAGAGACTGAAGTATTTGTAGTGAGTCTAAAAGTTATGTAGCAAATTAAAATAAGCCGCCTTTGAGAAGGTTGACTTGTAGCTAACTTGAGATTGGATCTTGATCACCCGCGGTTACTAAATGTGGCTTTGAAGGAGTTCACTTTTCATAAAAGGCCAACTTTAAAGTATTGCAAAGGGGGGAAAAAAAAAGTGTTACTTCATTTGCAAAGAGAAGCTTGCGGAGGGCTCTTAGTCAGCACAAAGTCATGTATTCTAGATGATGAAAGAGCAGTTCTGTTAATGTTTAGATACAGCTTTACTGTTTGCAAGATTGGCATGTAAATCTGCGTCTTTGGTGGCTACAAAAAACATGTTTGACTTTTTGTAAAATTGTTGGACTGATTCTGTTTAATTTATAAAATATTGCATGTAAATTTTAGTGTGGTTTGTGTCAAAGTCCTGACTTATGTGACGTGCGCTTTATACATGAATGCTAACAGAAAATCGCAAATTCTGAAATAAACTGTTACCTGTAAGTGCCTAGAGGGAATTGTAATCTTAGTGTAACCTGTGCTTTTTTTAGAAGAAAAAGTCAGCGCTTTTTGAAGTGTCTGAAGTGATACCAGTCATGACGAATAATTATGAAGAAAATATCCTGAAAGGTGTGCGGGATTCCAGCTATTCTTTGGAAAGTTCCTTAGAGCTTCTGCAGAAGGACGTAGTACAGCTTCACGCACCCCGCTACCAGTCTATGCGCAGGGTAAAGTTCCTCTTTACACTTGCTAGATTTTTTTTTCAACACTTGTGCTTTTCTTTGTGAATCATAAGGCTAATCCTGCTTTCTTTTCTTTTCTCAACTTTTCTGCTGCACGGGGGTTCTGCGGGCATGTGTTTATGGGGTCTGGTTTGAAGGGTAACAGCATATGTATTCTGAAATTCTGTTTAAACATGTAGCGTTCAAATTTTACCTTTCATCTGTCTCATTCAGATATGCCTTGGGAATTATATCTTCTTGCTATCCTTGTCCTTTAGTAGGCATGTGTGTGTTCTTGCAACAACTTTTGCTGTACAACTAAGTGCTTTTGCTTTATGAATATTGGGAGGTAGATGATCTCTGCTAATGTTTTCTTAAAGTTGGAATTTATATTAACTGGATACAGATATTAAAATTCAGTGGAAGGCAAGAAGGACTTCAGTTGTGCTATGACTAATACAAATGGAAAATGACACAAACATGGTAATAAGTACCACCTTTAAATTATGTGCCTGCCTATAGGTTGCTTATCTGTGTCTTTAACTAATGGAGGGAATGTAAGTACAGAACTTTACTACTTACAGGATGTGATTGGCTGTACCCAGGAGATGGACTTCATCCTTTGGCCTCGTAATGATATTGAGAAGATAGTCTGTCTCCTGTTTTCTCGGTGGAAGGGATCCGATGAACCCTTTAGGCCTGTTCAGGTATTTGTTTTTTTAACTTCAGTAAGTAACTTACACCCAGAGGGTGGGATAAGTACTCTCTCTTCTTCACCAGTAGGTTGATAAGGTATGCGACTTCTGTGGATGTTAGAAAGTATGCAGCCTGTTTATATTTATAAAGCAGTCAATGTTTTGAATGCCAAATTCCGCTTCCTAACTTTAGGCACTGTTACATTAGCACTTACAAAATTTTAAGTGTCTTGAAGGACCTTTACAAATGACGTGTGTGTATAAATGCATTTATCATGTTAATATTTGTAGAAGTGGATTAGATGTGGCTGTTAGTACAGTTGAATCTTTGCCTAAATATAATGGCATCGTTAAGGTTCTGTGAGTACCCCAAGCTGCTGTGTTTTGTTAGATGAAAGAGGGTCTGAGATGGATGGGATTTTTGTGTTATAATTTTACCTTGAAATAAATGTCAAATGTTTTAGACTGTTTCTTCAGTGGCCAGCTTTATCTGTTTATGTTCAGATTTTTGAACAATGTTATATGTATTTTCTCTGCTGGTTCTGCAATAATAGTAAGTTATTGGAAGAATTGTGCTTTACTGGTGGTGCACAGGGATGTTCTGCCACAAGCAGCGAAGTCTGGCTTTATATATGCGGTTAAAGTTGTACCTTTGAATTGTTAATACGTCATTGCAATGACTAACGTCAGGGTTGGTGGAATGAAACTAGCAAATTCTTTAAATTGTGCCAAGGCTCCAGTGTGTCATCGTTGCTGTGGTCCCCAATCTCTGTGTTTCATAGATGAGAAGAGGAAACAAAAGTGGTTGTTAAGCCCCATGTTGAAGGAAATTAATTGGTTAAATATGAGCTTTAGCTTCATAAATACTGTATTCTCCTCCCTCACACAATGCAGGCCAAGTTTGAATTTCATCACGGTGACTATGAAAAACAGTTTCTGCACGTTCTGAGCCGGAAGGACAAGACTGGAATTGTTGTCAACAACCCTAACCAGTCAGTGTTTCTCTTCATTGACAGACAGCACTTGCAGGTAAGCTTATTTTGTCCCTCTTTTTAAGGTGTGTTTTCATCGTAAAATGCTTTTTCTTCTTCGGAACAGAGTGATTTTCCTGCAAAATGCTCAAGTAGAAAATTTGATAGTGCATTCATGCTTGCATTTCAGCAGTTTCAGAGGAAACTTAAGCTATAAATAGGATTCATACATGCCAGAACTAGTTATGGGCCACAGATGTGTTCACATAGGATTCATTTAATGTTCTTGTATTAAAAATTAAGTTCTAAAATAGACTTAACAGCGTTTTGGAAAAATGAAAAAACACTGGCTTAATTTGGGTGATACTACAGGAATTACTCAAGTGAAGAATGAATGGAATAGTGAAAATATCTTGGGCATTAGAGGTTGCAGACTTAATTTTGAGTTCAGGCTGTTCATACAGATGAAATGGTGGCTTTTAAACGTCCCTGTTGTTCCTCCACAACCTGCAGTAAGCTAGTAATTGGGCTGGGTCTGCTGGGGGTCTGCCTGTTAGCCTCGAGTTCACTTTCATGTTTAATCGCTTTTCTTTGGGTTTTCTTTGCCTCTAGACTCCAAAAAACAAAGCTACAATCTTCAAGTTATGCAGCATCTGCCTGTACCTGCCACAGGAGCAGCTCACTCACTGGACGGTTGGTACCATAGAGGATCACCTCCGTCCTTACATGCCAGAGTAAGGTACTGGCCAGCAAAATGGGGAAGATCACAGAATGCAGCAGTGGATTTTCACTTTCCTCACCACTTTATTCTTTCAGAATTTAGAAGAAAATGGACTCATGTTCAGAACACTATACATTGTGAAACTTGATCATCCTGGATTTTTTTTATCATTTGTATCTCAGAACTTTACAATTTTTTTTAGATGTTTTCTGCATGGACCTTGTGAAAGAGAGGATGCTCTGCACGCTTCTGCACTGCATCAGCATCTTGCTAAAATGTGAAATGAAGGGACTGTACACTGAAACAAATGTATCCGGAAGCACAAGGTGATCATTTGTGGTGGTGTTCCCATTTGTGCTGGTCATGCCCCCTAACATCTGTAATGTTAACCATCAGTATTTGGAGGGTGAGAAGTGAATGTAACGGGTATAAAAGCCTTATAGCTTTGCTGTTAATGATTGTATCGAAGAGCACTATCATTCATTTTAATGAACAGAAAAGTGGCTGTTACAAAAGGAAGTAAATGTGGGAAAGAAGTCTTTCTTTAAAAAGCAAAAAAGCATCTCATTTAATGTGTAGGCATTTCTTGCCTCTTTTGTTTTGCTGGGCCATGTCTAAGTTTACTGGCACTTTCGTTTTGGATCTCTTTCCCCAAGTTGCTGTATAACTGTATGAAAGTATTCTTTTGAGTTGGATGCATTTATACAGATGAGGCAGACCTGGAGTCTGAAGTTGCTAAAGCAGCTAAAAATAAAGTAAAATAATAGCTGCAGAAACAATGTTGGTAGAGGATTATTTTTTCTTGAGAGTTGAGACTTGTAAACTTGCAGGTGAACTGTGCAGGAAATACTGGTTTCTGAAACATTTCTTATGGAAAACCTATTGAGGTTTTTTTTTTTCTTTTGGAATAGACATTATAAAACAATGTAAAATAGTGTTTGGAGTGTCAAAAGTTGGTTCTGACAGAACATTTAAAGATTGTGCAATGATAAAAGGAAGACTACTGTATAGTTGGGATGACTAAGGCGGCTCTGCTTAAGGGTTGAGTACTTTACTGGAGTAAAACTGCATAAGCCTGCTCCCTTTGGATAAAACTAGTGCTTACCTGTTTAAAACTTGTATTTAGCTTTTGTTTGGAATTGGAAAAAAATTGGAACTTAAATAAATTAGGTGAAAGATGACTGGTTTTATTTATGGAAAATCCTGTGAATTGAATTTCAGTGGTGTCTTACCTCTTGACGGTGGCACCCATTACAAAGATGGAAAATATATGGACTGTAAAATGGTATTAACAAAGATTAACGGCAAAGGTGTTCTTGCGTATGTGGGCAATACGTTTGTTTTGAAAAGCAGCTGTCGGAAAGAATCAACTTACTGGCATGCTATTGTATTGGTACATGGATATTTTTAGTTCTTTGGTCATAAGGTCCTACAGGTTAAACCGGAGCACCCTAGAAAAACACCACCTGAAAGCTGTAATTTCACATTGATAAAAGCTTTAAGTTACAAAGAAGTATCTTGAAAATGCTGCTCTACGGGATGCTAAGACTTTCTAGTATATTTAGTAACCACCGTACCTGCTAATAGTACGTAAAATTTCTCAGCTTTACGTGCCCTTTCTTTGGCCTGTGAGACACAATACCAAGTGTCCACACGAAGTTTGAGATTTTGTAGGGTCTCGAACATTAAAGTTTCACGAGTTTGGGTTTTGCTTCCTCTGTGCAATCCCTCTGATTCTTCTTAATTTGTCATTTTGGACACCATCTCACAGCAGTGAGAATACAGCCATAGTTACCGTGGTCAGCAAAGCAAATGACTTGGTAGTTCTTGCGTTAGGAATTTTGGTTTTCTTCATTCTGGTTTCTCTTGGAAGAAGCCTCAGGATGTTGGCCTGAGTGGCTGTGTACGATGCTTTATTAAGTGTCAGCATTGGTGTGATCCTTAACTTTAGTTCTCTGTATTACGGGGAACAACCTGTTCAGTTTAATCGCTCTTTAGTTTTCTGTGGGACGCACAGGGCACACAGGCTACTCATCTGTTCTTTGTGACAGTGATCCTAGAGATACTGTGCTTTCTTGGGGGAACACAGTTGTATAATGCTAGTTTTGTTAAATGTGGTCTGTTCTACCCAGCTAACAAATGTTATGCTTTTGCTGCGCTATCAGATTGAGTTGATAGCCACCTGTGTTGTATAAGTTGTGTGTGGGAAAAAGATAAAGGGGAACAAGTGGCTTCCGAGCATGAGAATCTCGGGGAGCGTATGAGAGTTTGTTCTTGTTACGTTACTGGGCATCTTCGAAAGGTGTCTTTCTCCACAGAAACAGGATGACTTTTGAGGGAAAAGATTAAACTTGAAATTGTCCCACTCTTTCTCAATGGAGCTTCTAGTTCAATCTCAGAATATTCTTCTGTTAAGTTACTGCAGCAAAATGCCCTTCAGAAGTGAATGGAAGCAGCTTGTAATATCCAGGTTTTGGTTTCAGGCTCTCTTGATACCAGCTTAGTGGCTTTTTGGTAGGCTTTCTTAACTTCACAGTGTAGGTTTTTATCTCACAAAACTAATGTTCACAAAGCATGGTCTGAGACTGTGTAAACCTAATTAGTTTGTTCAGTGGAGCTGTTTGTGAATACAAAAAGGGCTCTTTTGTAAGACAAGAATTCTGGTTACTACCTGCTGTCAGCTGCTTGCGTGGCTCATTTGGATATGCTAATACCAAGAATTGAATAGGCTCGATATCTCGCCTGAATACGGGAGTTTTACTAGGCTATTGCTTGAGGATTGGTCATGTGAATTCGGCAAGTGTGAATGGGCCAGGGATAAATGTGGAGGCAGCAAAATTAAGTAGACAGAGACTCATTAAATCTCTTACATCTAAATGGAGTATCTGGTGAAGGGAAGCTTGTGTCAGGTGCTTCCCAGAAGATGAGGAGAAACTTCTTAAATATCATAGCCTGTATGTGGCTGTATAGCTTCCCTTCACTTTTCAAGCTTCAGCCACACAAGTGTTACCAAAAATACGGTAAGATGGACAGAACTGCTTGTATAAGCATTGCCCAAAGGTAATAGGCCTTTAGCTAGTCTGCAGTTGATGCCTTTTGTCACATCTGTCTCAAACAAAGCCTAAATTGCGTCTTGAAAGCTATTTTGTTACACTAAAATTGCTCTGTTAAGTGATACATCAGGTACTAAAACACTTCGGGATTATTATTCAGTGTTTCTCTTAAAAAAAAAAAAAAAGAAAAAAAGAAAAAATGGTTACTTGAACTAATATTTGAGCATTGAAAGCTTTAGCTCAAGGTACTGACTCTTGCTACAAGTTGATTTTTTTTTTTGCATAGTAAAATATTAAGCCTATTAGAAACAAAGTTGGTGGAAAGATGGTAATTTTGCAAGTTTAAATTTTCTAATACTCTTTGAAAAATTAAACCTCTGAAAGACCTACCTGATCTGTATTTACAAAATGCAAAGCATACCTTCACTGCAGGTAGGTGCTGGTCCTTGTGAATGACCACATCGTTTCGTTGATGCATTTAAGGCATAATGTGCTAGTTTTAAAATTACTTTAAAACCCGATACAAGTGCCATAAACTCCTCCTTGTACGTATTCCCAGCGTGTGAGCTCTACAGGTGCCCTTCCCTGCCCTGTTTTGCTGCTGGGAGAACACTGCATTTTCTTGCACTTGTCACCTGCTGAGTGATTAGGTTATTAGCAGTTAATGAATGCTGTTTCATGTTAATTCTGGGTATCTGGGGGCTGAACGGTGAGAATGGTCACTTAAGGGTTTCGGTCCCTCGGTGTGAGATTATTCTAATGGACTGTTACAGGCTTTTTTTAAGATTGCATTAAGGTTCCTGCCACTAGCATGACTGTTAAAGTCAAGAATTATGAGACTACAGTTACATCCACTAAGCAGGTAAGACATGTGGTGTGAGTTTACTTAATTGCTATTTTCTTTTATTAGCCTGGGAAAGCTGATTTTTTTTAGGGTGTTTTTTTTTCACTTTTGCATTTATTGCAGCAGCAAATTTAGATGCTGTATAAGCCTACCGATTCTGAAACAGCTTTCTGGAATGAAATAATGAGATAAAGGGCTTTAATGGTGTTTTACAAAAGGAAAAAAAGGTTTAGCATGTGTGTTTTGAGGGATGGCACTAGCCTGAGTGTTTATTCTAGAATTCCTTTTGTAGAGCAAATCTACTTTTTCATTTTGGTAATCCTTACATACAAACCACTCTTTCCCAGAGCATAAGGCCGATGTTATTACTTGTCCCTCAATATGGTTAGCACACAAAAAGGACATCTCTGTGTATATGTTTGGCCTGGGTTTGCACCTGTACCGGAGTAAGGATGAACTCTGCGCTGTCAGGAATACTGAGAAGGAAGCCGCAGTTCCACCTGCAGCAGTCAGTACGCGCTTTCCCATTCGTGCACTGCAGCTGGGAGTTCACAAGGCCGACCGCGCAGCGCCGACGCTGCGGAGGGGTGCCTCGGCTCCACAGCTCAACTGAAGCGAGCGAAGCCATACGGGTAACTCCTCTCTCGCGTGGCTGACCGAAATGCTTTTCAGGGCTGAAGGATGCCTATGACCCAGTTCTGCTTGGAAGGGATTTACGTAAGGAAAGGTCCCTTAACTGGAGCACAGTTCCTGTATGCTACAGCACCCCCCCCTCCCCCAGGCTGCTTTTCTGGGCTCTCGAAATCTATTCAAGCAGCTCTGCTTTTAGGCAAAAGAAGTCCAAAATCCAGAATCTTAACTACAGTGGTGTACAGCTCCAGGTACTGTTAAAGAACAAAAGTTTGTGGTTTTGTTTTTTTTTTTTCCCTGGAGGCTAGCCAATGTGTCTTGTTGGATCAGAGCTTGCAGGTAATTTGCTCTGGTTGAGGCAAGAGCTGTACGTGCTGCAGTGTCCCACCACCGTGGCAGCTTGGGACGGGGGCATCTGGTAACAGCAGTCATTCAGTGAATGCGTTACAGAATCACAAAGGTAGTAACTGTCATCGTGTTGTCCCTGAACGCTTTAAGTAGCAAAGCAGGAATCAGAGGGCTTTTTTGCTTCATTCCCACATGCAGTGAAGTAAGGGAGAGGTTTGAGGGTTTCTTTCTACTGGCTAAATGGTTTCTGCAGATAAGAGAATTCTAAAATGGTCAGTAATAAAACACAGTTGGAAATTCTTCCGTACGGCCTGGCAGTGGCTCGGAGCCAGTCAATGAAGCTGAACAGAATTGAACTGCTGTTCAGAACAGTTACTTAACAGCCTAATTCTCCCCTCCCCCTTTAGGTGGTCATGCTTGCCAATTTGAGAATCGTAAACCAACTCGCTCGTAATTAAATTGGCAGAGTAACCTAGGTGAAGCAGCTCAGCCATGAGGCCCCTGTGACAGGTGGCTCGCACTGAAAGACTTCAGGAGTCCTGATGGTTTAAGGCCTGTTTCAGCAGCGATGTCCTTCCCTACCCTCGCCTCTCCCCGGTTCATCACCGACAGGTTGTTTCTTCCCAAGAGCTGGAATCCTTAATGACTACATCCCTCTTCACAGCACCTTAATCTGAGATCGGTATTTGCACCGGTTGGTATCTGGACTCTTGGTTTTAAACGCCAGTGGGATTCTGTTCCAATTCCTCGTTTTCTCAAGGGATCTGTAATGCATGGTTCTACCATGGTGCAAATACCTGGCTGTCAGTCCGGATGCGTTTGTGCAATAGTAGTGATGTGAAACCAGCATGAAAACAGAATGGTTGGCTGACTGATACATTGCATGAGGTGGGAAGCTGCAGTTACTTTAACTGACAAACTGTTCCACAATGTGTGGCATACCACTATGTGAAAAGTGTGGCCCTCCATAAGGACAGACCTCTAGACACCAAGGAGGAAAGTGTAAGTGTTTGGTATGTTTTAAAAAAAAAAATCACGATATGGGAAGGACAGCCTCATTTGCAGATACGGAGCTTACAGATGTCTGTCAGTTGCTAGATATGTCATCTGCTATACTAGTAAGACTTGGAAGATGATCTCATCAAGTCACTTTATTTGCTTGCTTGTAAGGGAATTGTGCCTGAATCCACATTGATGGAACCAGGTCAACTCCACAGGAGATCTCTGCTCTGATGCCAGGTGGAAGCATGTGCCATTTGTCCTTCTTACAGTGATTGTTTTCTGTTACTTCCTTTGAGACTCAGGTGCAGATTTTTTCAACATATAGGTTAGAGTGAAATCCGTAAAGAACACTTCCAAATATTTAAGTCTGATGTTTTGACAGTTTACTCCCAAAGCTAAGCAAGCTCAACAGTGACAATTCCTTCTAAGATCATCTCCAAGCCAAAGTTAAGTGGTGAAATAAATTGAGGCCAGTGTGCTGCTGCTGCTAACAGGGAGGGATAACGGACTAGGTTGTCTTAAAATAATCAGTTTAATGAACAGCTTCTAAAATAACTGGCGTGCATATTAATGATGCCCCTCTTATTAATTAGGTAGCACTAAAATATGGTGTTGAATAGTCCGTTATAAGGGAGGAGAGAATTCACTTGTCACTTCAGGAAGGTTTTTTTTTTTTCCTGTTTCCCTCTCAGCCCACAACAGTCCTTGCCAGGCTCAGACGGCAACAGGAAGATACCGTTGTTTCCACGTTGAGTTTTGCCACTCTTAATTTGTCTGGATGCTTTTCAATTGTAATTATGTAGATATGATGAATGCTAAGTGATAGAATGAGACCAGTTAGCTATGGTAGGTTCCTGAGGCGGCCAGCTTTGATTGAGGGAAGTCATGTTAAGTTGCAGTGGGACAGTTACACAAGGACAGAGTTGCCCCAGCATGCGTTGCTGAGAGTGTTCCGAATCTTTTGGTGTGTATTGTATGCAGCAGCTCCTTCACTCTCACCCTTTTATTTCAGATAATTGGCAAAATCGCTCGTGTGCCAGTGAGGGGTGTGGGTTTATAGTAGCTGGGGAGCAGTTTTAATGCTCACTTTTATTTCCTTGCACTCCACCACATGGGTAACCTATGGAAGAAAACCAGTGAACTTCAGAATGAGAAAAAAGATGATGGAGATGCCAGAACACAGGAAGACATCCAGAACAATGGCTAAACCCACTAGGTGTGTCCATGTGCTATGATGGATCTTCTCTGTCTGCTCATCCTAGCAACTGCAGAGGAGCTGGAGGTGCTTAAGATTCACCATAGAGCACCAGGCAGAGGAAGCTGTAAGCAATTTAATACAGTGAAGCAGCAGTTCTGCTGAGCAAAGATTTAAAACAAAAAAAAATTATCGCTCCTGTAACAAGAATCTTTACAGAACTGCTTTAGCAAGGCATTGTGTTTCTACAAATGGGATTCAGGGATGATTTTGAGCATGAGTGCGAGTACTGGGGGGGAAAATAATTACAATTGTACTGCTGAAGAGAGGATGCTACTACTGAAAGTTCAACTAGCCACAGGGCTGTGAGCCACATATGCTTCTGAGACAGCCTGAGAGGAAAAGCTTTTGTTGAGAATGTATGCACCACAAACAACTGTTCTAAACTTGCAGCAAAAATACATGCTGATAGCCTGAGCCACCTGTAGGTATTTTTTTAGAGAACTTCCACTGAAGAGTAAGTTATCAGCTATATATCTTGTTTGAAAGTTATTTTGGAAAGATTGCTGATATTTCGTAAACTTGTTCAACTTCATTTTGAAAATCAGTCTGCATGAACAGGTCACTTAACTCATTGGAAATGACCTCTTTAGGTTTAGGAAGGCACAAAAAAAGCCCTAACTGCACATTTAATCACCAAATTCAAATCGCTGAAGACAACTTCCATGACAAAGGAGTTATGCATGCCCTTTACTACTGTGGATTAACTTTTTCACATCTCCCACTAGAGAAGAAAAACTAAGGTCATGGCTTATGTAAACTTGCATGGCATACGTAGCATTGCTGTTTTTATTACAGTGTGATAGCCTTCCCAAGCATCGTTTGTCATCAGTTTGAAGAAAGCAGTTAAACCTGTCCACAACAGTGCATGAGGAGAGAAGTCTTGATGTTCAGCTGATGAATAGCAGCTTAACTCCCCCACATTCAACCCAGGTCCGATAACCTGCAGCCTTAGCCTGATGCGATTTGATTAGCTCACCAAATTTATTCTGATACATATCTAACTCTCAGCTGATGATTTTTAAACAAATATAGCCAGAACTTCAGGTAGGTAGAGGTGAAAAGCCCTGACGATGCATTTTCACATTCAGGGATCACGGGGAAATGATGAAATCTCAGGTGAATTGGTGTATAAGGGTTCCACCACACCCTCTCTCAACGACTCCATGCTGGCAAGCTTTTATGGGGTGCAAAGAGATTACAACACTAATTAAATAATCTTTCAAAAGGTACTTTCATACAGCTTTATTGAAAACTTTTGAATTTGTTACAGCATCAGTAAATTGCATTTTGTATTAGCCTGCTTTATACTTTCAAACCAGTTTCACGCTATGTTATAGAAACTCTGTACTACCATTTTACAGAACAAGTAGTTTAGTTTGTAAGCATATATAGTGTGACTATTAAACATATATATATAATGTGACTGTGACGAGCCTGAAGACAGGGTTGCTTTGTCACATGATGACACCACAGGCAAAGAAAACAGATCTCTTAACACTGTCATGCTGGTAAACCATATGGCTAGTCCATGGGCTCTTTCCTTCTGCTATCTTGACCAAAAAAAACCAGCTGCGTCCCCGTGCTATCACACTCTGTTGTTCATCCCAGAATAGGCACTCATTTTAGGCTTGTAGCAATTCTGGTGATAATTAAGGAATTTGTTCGTTTCTTATGGGAGTGAGGCTAATTAACTTTATATAGACTATCACAACTTTGTGCAGATGATGTCTTGCTGCATAAATGAGAAAATCATTCTATATGGGCTTCTTAAGCCCAACTTTATTATGTTTTTCAGTTACTTGCTTATATTATTTTCCTAGATACTTTGTGTGTCTACCTTGTGCAATTAACTTTCCTGTTGCCTTATTTGTTAAATCCACGCTGGCAAATGCAATATTTCTTCCTTGCTTCAAAATCTGAGCTGTAATCAGTATCTCTTCTCCAATCTTAGCAGCAGAAGTGTATCTTCAATGAAGAACAAAATGAACAGGTAAGAGGCTGTACAGAGTACAAATCCAAGAATATTCCAGCATTTGAGATTATCATGAAGGGAATTATCAAAAGTGAGTAACAAAGACACATCTCTCTCTAATGGCCTGCTTGCAAATCCCCACTTCTTAAAAGCCCTTGAGGTCCTCTTAGTACTGCAGTGGTAATTCAGTGTAAGAGTTCTCCGAGAAAATGGAAGAGAGAAAGAATCCCATTGGCTTGGTTCTGAGGAACCAAGTTCTGTTCCATTTTGGAACAGAAACAATTGGGTATCAAAGATCTCAGTTAGAAGTTCAGCTCCAAGTCCTATTCCAGCTGCTGCTGGCTCCCTACAGCCTTTCTAAACCAGTCTGGCTGGTTCAGCTGCAAAATGTCTCCGTTACAAAGGCTCCAGAAGGTCATTTCTGGATGGAGACTAAGCATAGGTTAACTGCTTCCCATACCCTGGTCAGAGAAAAGTCATGGAAATCTGGGAGGCCTTCAAACTTCCCAGGTTGAACGCTGTTTCCATTCATGAGATAACTCTCTGGTTTTATTTACACAAGTAGGAGGGTGTGCTTTTAAAACACACTCTGCAGGGAATAGGAAGAAATTCCCCCACAAAACTCCTGGAGAGAATTCCTGGAGGAATGTGATCTGAGGTAAGGGAAAAATATTCAAATGTTAGAATTAGAGAAGAATGTATAATTGCTGGATATAAACCTGATTGAGATAAATTTCATCAACCAGTCTATTTTTATATATGACACCATGTCAAAACTATGTCAATCACGCCTAATGCTGATGTAGCGCAAGCCCCATTAGTTGCCAGGGGGCAAGGTTTCAGTCTCAGTTCATTCTCAGAGGCTGCTGCTGATCCTCTTGTGATTACAAAAAAAAAAAAAAAAGTTTCTCTGTTTCCCTCTGTTCTTTCCATTACTGAAATAGCTTCCTCATGACAACCCTTTAAAGAGCTCCTTTGCAGAAAGGAAAAAGTTGTATTATAGCAATATTTGATATCCAGTATCACTTGTTCAATGAAAGCAGTTGTCTGGGTTAAACAAAACTATTAATACTGTTCCAGGTAACATTTCCTAAAGGTTATGCTACTCAATCGTTTCGGATCACCTCCAGAGAGAGCACTTATCTTAAGATTTTAGCCCTTATGTAATTGGGTAGGCATACTTGATAGTCTAAATAATTCAGATGTTGGCCTCTAGTTATACTACTGTAGGGAAAAAAACCATAATCATAGGAGAATTTCAGGTTTTCATTTTCCAGTAATTTCCTGGGCATCACAGTGGTAGTATAATGCTTAAATAAATGCTCCAGTCCAATCCACCCAGTGGAGAAATTGGAGGGTGCTGGTGGGGGGAAAGGAGTGGAACCTTGTAAAGATACAGATCACTCCCCACACACTTTTAAAGTTTGTTGGTTGTTTTTTTTTATAGACAGTTGTGATGAGGGGTTACTTTTCCAGGATTTTTAATGTTCCCTGTTAGTTATTCCAAGTAGGATTACTTTAGTTCCAATCAGTCATAATCTCTTCATTAGAAGTAATGAAGCAAAGCTGACAAGTTGTAAGAGCATGATCAAAGGTTTCAGAACATCTTTTTTTTTTAAAGACACTGTACTTTAAGTTTGTATTACAGGAAGAACTATCCTCAATATAAAATTACCTTTAAATGACCTAGAGCAAGGAATCTTCTTCCAGTGAGAAATTCTGATTCAATCTGTAATTTGCCCTCTATGTGAGCATACAACAGAGCTAAACTGTTTCATGTTTTAATATTTTTTCCTGTTTTAACATTTTATAAAAGGCTTTATAGAAACCTGCTTACCCTAGGTTTTGGTGTTTGAGGACACACTCTAATGTATCTTCACAAGCAAAGACAGAAGTTGAGCCAATTTCATAAGACTAAAATTTACCACGTATCAACATCACTTTACAGTCTATGAATGAATGAGTACCGTCTCTAAAATGGGCATAACAAATAAAAAGAAAGTCCAACTCAAATTTTGCAACCAAATGGCAGTATCCCCAAGTACACTCCCTCCCCCCAGTTTATCAAGACAAGACTTCCCAAAACAAAGAAAACACCTTTAAGTGAGTGCTACAGCATGGAAATGACCTACAATGGAGTCAATAGCATGTCAGGGGAAGAAAAGTTAGTACGTTCTGGTAAGCATGGTGGATGATACCTACGTGATGTTCATGTCCACGCTGACCCCAGGCAATGCTCTTTCTGTGTACAGCAACGCTGCTGTTGATACCACATCCACAAGTGTGGCTGTCAGACCTCCATGTAATGTACCACCTCTGTTTGTATGCTCCTCCTCTACTTTCATTTCACAAACAATTTTTCCAGGAGTTGCAGAAAGAAGTTTCATCTGTATAACAAAAAAAAAAGGAATAAAATGCTTACTGACAACAGTACCAACACCCGATACTGCCCTGAATCAAACTGAAAGTAATTCTTGTTTAATTCTGGATTCCTGAGCCAAATTAAAAGTCGGAAAATACAGTAATTCAACTGTCACATTAGGTATTTCCATACGTTTTGAGCAGAAGATTGTTGCCTTAGAAAAATTTGTATTTCTAGTGGAGATAAATATTTAAACTGACAGCTTAACAAAACTTCAATACTTGCTATGCTCTCAGGAATTGCTTGGGAGACAACATTCTTCTTCAATTCTCCTTTTGCTTTAATATGTGACTGAAAAGCCAGATTACAGGGAACGTAAAACTGCTCTGTGTGCATCATAGTTGTGAAGCTGTATTTCTTAGCTCACAAAATGGAAACAAACCTGATGGTAATTCATTAATCATTATACTAGAGCAACCTCAGTAAAAATGAGTATTTTGAAATGAGCACTGGAAGTGCTAATCAGATTGGCCTCCCTGAACTGAAATTCGTACTCCTGGGTAGAAGTATCCAAGCCTGTATCACACTGTATTACAGCATCATGACTTGCATATACACTTTTATTCCAGCCCATAGGTGTTAAATAGAAAATTTACAATACCTCTATGGTATCATGCTTCCCCCTGTAACCAACACAAGAAGCTGGATTTTTGAGACCAAGAAGTTAGTGCAATTCAGTATTTTAAAATCTTTTTTTTTTTCCCCCAAGTTTCTTCAGTTAGTAGCACTATTTTCAAAATCTGAAATATTTTTTTCAAAATCTGAAAGCAGATGCAAAACCGGTGTAAGTTCAGCTTATATATTTACACCTACAGCTAAGACTCTGAAGTACCTTTAGATTGTCACAAGTGAAATGTGGGCATAATATTTATTATCATTCCTGCTAATTTTCTAATTTTTTTTTTTACAAAGTGTTTTTTTACTTATGTGTTCCATACCATGTCCACTGAGTTGACTTAAATCTTCTGAATCTTAAAAGGAATTAAGATTGAAATGTCTCCAGGCTCACTACTCCTTATTTATAATGCAGTGTAAGAGCTCAGTTTCAGCCAATGTCCCTTTCTGATAGGCCAAAGTTTATCCAAATTTTGCAGGGAAGTGGTACTAAGATAAACGATGAGGTAGCACACAGTCCATCTATGAATGGAAAAAGCTGGAATTACGCAGAGGAGCAATCATAGAGGCAGCATCCTAAGACAGAAATAGCACCTTTATCAATGAAAATCCCAAGTCCTAAACCAGGCATGCTGCACTGCACTGACAGGAGGCTCAAGTTTCTGACAGAATTTCTAATGAGGACTTTACTGACACTTGACATTGGGCGCAGGTGGCTTCCACCGCTGTCAAGAAGTGCTCCAATCCATCAGGGAGGCAAGGAAAGCATCTGCTTTCATTTGTCCTTGCTCTGATCTGGCACTAGCTGCCTGCTCTCCTGGACGAAAACAGTTCAGTATTTGAACACTTCCAGGACTTACACAGCCAGAGCTGCTGGCTTGTACTTCTCCAGCCCTTCTGTGCCCGTCCTCCCTTGCGTCTGTCTCAGCGAGCGGTATGCTGCTTTGGCTTCCAGCCGCTACTGCGGTGCATTACGTCTCTGGAGAAAGGGCTTTAAAACCCACAGTCGTTCAGCCCTACGTAGATACCACACTGGAGTTACACCAGAAACAAAGTCTGATGCTGGAGATGAAAAGTTTCGGACTAAAATCTGTCTCCTCCAGAACAGGAAAAATCTTGAGTCATATTTAGTTACGGTAAGAAAGGCTTCAGGTGTCTCCCAGAAAAACAGCAGATACTTTAAATTTAAACAAAACTGTACTTTCATTGTTATTATGATTATGTTCACAGCATTATACTCCTAGAAGGAGATTGCAGAAAAAGTAAAAAAGTATTCCAGAGCAAGATAAGCAGCCTGTCTTCCAAGGAAGCTCACTTCCAGCCTGTTACCTTTATGAGCTGAAATACTGCATTTGTTCTCCACTTTGTAGGATTTTAAGGCTAAGGAAAGTCACCGCAGTAAAGAGGTGACTAAGAACTAACTGGAACTGGACTCCATAAATAAGTGAACTTCATCAACATAAAGCTTTATATTTTTTATACACTGGACCAAAATACCTTGAGGAAACAAGATAATAAGAGTTGTATTGCAAACAGTTACTTTCTATTAAGTGTATTGAATCATGGAGCTGTCAATGAAAGCACCGCTTGCTCCTTTACAATGCAACACACATGAATTTTAAAATGGTTGGTTTTCTTAGATATATTTACTGCTTCTCTCCATGTCACGGTTACACAAATAAATGGAAGTAAAATGCAGAATTTTAGCGTTGCAAAACTTAATGAGAACAGGGACACCGCTTCACAGGACCACCCTACACAGGAGCTCAAGAACAAATCAGCTGCACTACTGCACACTACGAAATATAAGAAGACACAGTAACGTCATTTCAACTTTTTTTTGATCATAACGTAGCCTTACATTAGAGCCCTACCAGTCAAATACATTTCCACATCCTGAGCCTTGTTAGAAGCCCACAGAACACTTAAGCGCTTGTGGGTTTGGTCTGACTTCAATGTGAAACGTCAAATGTTATAATCAGCTACTTTTTCTTTAATTTTTAAACAGAGAAGATTAAGAATTCACTTCAAAATTTCACATAATTTGAACGTTAGCTTAGTCACAGGGACTGCGAAGAGATGAACGCTGGTTACTAAATAACTGACAGCAGGCTATCCAGCTGTTGTGGTTTAACCCCAGCCGGCAACCAAGCACCACACAGCTGCTCGCTCACCCTCCCCTGGCCCCGGCGGGATGGGGGAGAGAATCGGAAAAAGAACTAAAACCCGTGGGTTGAGATAAAGGCAGTTTAATAGGACAGCAGAGAAAGAATAAAATAATAATATCAATGATAAAAGACTATACCAAACAAGTGATGCACAATGCAGTTGCTCACCACCCGCTGACCGATGCCCAGCCAGGCCCCGAGCAGCGATCGCTGCCCCCCAGCCAGTTCCCCCAGTTTCTATACTGAGCGTGACGCCATATGGTATGGAATAGCCCTGTGGCCAGGTTGGGTCAGCTGTCCTGGCTGTGCCCCCTCCCAGCTTCTTGTGCCCCTGGCAGAGCATGGGAAGCTGAAAAGTCCTTGACTGGTGTCAGCACTGCTGAGCAACAACTAAACCATCAGCGTGCTATCAGCGTTGTTCTCACCCTAAGTCCAAAACCGCAGCACCATACCAGCTACCAGGAAGAAAATGAACTCTGAATTAAGCTGAAACCAGGACACCAGC
>VZTL01054634.1:11732-25159 GCA_013400535.1 Scopus umbretta | reverse complement strand
GGGGGGGGGTGTTT
Source organism: Scopus umbretta (assembly GCA_013400535.1). Classification (NCBI taxonomy): domain Eukaryota; kingdom Metazoa; phylum Chordata; class Aves; order Pelecaniformes; family Scopidae; genus Scopus; species Scopus umbretta. Next base: position 25,145 of record VZTL01054634.1, on the reverse strand, counting down.
GTTTAATGTAATATTTACTTAAAATTTTTCTGTTTAGCAAGTAGCAGCTAAAATTACAGTGCTCCTTCCAGTTGGAAAGAAATGTAGACATGATTTCCATGTGGTTTGTCTCTGACAGAGCTGCTTCAAAATTTCCAAACTGAGTGAGCAAAATTTAAGTTCGCTGCTGCAGTGTTCAAGGCTAGTATGAATGATTTTGTCCTTGTTATTTGCAGTGACAAAGTCGGTGGTAGGGATTGTGTGAAGAAGCAGGAGTGACAGTTGAGGTGAGGAGAAATGAGGAGTAATCACAGGGGTTTCACAGGATGTGGGTATGCAGGAAGTAGTGTTTCTCTGCCCTTTCTGATCTCATCTGCAGGCCAGGATTCTTTTCCAAGGGGATTTCACTCTGAAGTGCAAGGTTGTGCTGATTTGAACTGAACACTGGACCAAGTGCTGAAAATGTAAGTGGACTTGATATGCCACACAGATGAGGCCCGTAGTCCTCCTCTGCTGAGGGACTCTCTTTCCTTTTTCATCGCTTTAAGGGAAATGCCCTTTTCCCTTCTCACCAGGTTTTGCTTGCCCCCCTCTCTGTTCCTCTCGGTATGCTCAGTATGTGAGTCAGCTGTGGAAGAGAGGAACTGAGAGGAGAGGGGAGGAAGAGCATCTTCCCTCAAACCCATTCCAGCAACTCACAGGAACCCTTGCTGCTGAGGGATCAGAAGGAAGCAGTGTGGCTGCAGATAATAGCAGTGGTTGCCAAAGGCTTTCTGTCTTCTGTTGTTATCGATGCAAGAATTAACAAGAGGTTGACCGTTATTTAAAAGGAAAAAAATAGTCTTAGTTGTGGGCTGAAAATGGTAAGTTGACCAGCCATATGTATGCATGAAGGGAAAGATTAATCTTTCTAGGACTCCATTTGTCTCTCATGTGCTCTCTTGTTCTCAGTTAGTCTGTATACTTATGGCTTGACCTGGAAGGGATTCGCTCCACATGTACTGCAGAAGGAAGGGTGGTTGATGGAGGAATTCATTTGATGCCTTTTCAGTTGAACAGAACTGGTATTTCGTAACATATTTGGAGCTAGTTAGAAAAAAATCCTCTTTTTTTCAAAGCTGTTTACAGAAATTGTTACACGCAGCAGTACTTTGTTGACCTTCTGCTTAGTCCCTGAGGAATATCATCAGGGTAGGTCAATGCATTGGTCAGTCTTATAGCTCTTAGGGTTATTAAGAATGAATGGAGAAAATATCTTGAGGAAGTGGGTGACCAAAATACCAGCAAAACTGCTGTCTTTGTAGGAGAATACTTAGCACTCCTATGTTGATACCATCAGACTTCTACTTACATGAAGAGAATGTAAAAGCTGTTCCTCAGTTTGCTGGAGTTAATGGACACTTTGCAGTAAGTTATGTTGGGAACAGGATCAGGCAGATGAATACAGTAAAGAACATTTTGAATAAGCAGAGAGATAAGGGACCACGTTCATTTGTGGTCCATTTGGCTAGACACAAAATCAATACAGGGGAATGTCAATTACTTAGATGTAAAATGATGCAAGTTTTCCTGCATTCCTGAGATCTTTTCCTTCTCCCAGTTTTATACCTCTTTACCTTCCCAGCTTTAAAGCAATGTGTATTGTTTCCTGTTTTAAAGGAACACTCAGAATAGCAATATTGTCAAGCATTACTGTCACTTTTGTGGATTAGAAGCATCATCAATTGCTAGCTTCAGTTTTAATCAGGGAGAGTAGCTATAGCAGTACCAAACAGAATGTAATTGCGAATATATTCCAAAACCAATGTTCAGTACCATATTAATAAAAACATCATTTGAAGGTATTTAGGCACCAATTCAGCAAACACATTTAAACACACTCTTATTTTAAAATGCCAAACACGGACAGGCTGAAAATTCATATGCTGAAAATGAATCTGGTTTAAAAGAAATCCTTATTTGTTACAAGCTCCTTGAGGGGCAATATTAAGGGGTTCTTGTAAAGCCCTAGCCCCAGTACATTGTTAGGTTCAGGAACTTAGTCTCTAAAGGTGTCTCTGCAAACTTAGAAAACAGTGCACAATTGTCAAGATAATGCTGAGCACCTTTAGTGCTAAGACTTCTGGTAGTCAGGCTACAAGAGGGTTAGGTAAAGTACCCAAAACTTTTTGTAGCTTCAACTAGAAGTTTTTTCAAAATTGTTAGCTTGCAGCTTTTTATTTTGCCCCTTTGATCACCTGTAAAAAAGAGTTAACAGTACCTTTCTTTAACACTTTTGAAAGCTTCTAAAATCCTGTGGTATGAACAGTGAACAGTGAAGTCTTATGACAACCTGAAAATAATACTGTAGTGAAAGTTAGAGAGTCTGTTTCTGTCTGAAAAGTGGTTGTTTGGGTGTGTTTTCTCTCTTCCTATCTACCTGTCCTATTTTATCACTTCTTTGGAATTCTGAAAGGAAGGGTTGTTAATGTTTGTTCAGGATGACTCACAGGTTAAAAAAAATTGCTGTGTGCTATTTCTTTGTCAAATACAAGCACATTTTAAGATTTGATTTTAAACTTAGTGGTATTTGTCTTATAAAGGTCAGAAAACAAAGAGGAGGTTTGTCAATAAATTGTGTGACTAATGAGTCAGAGTAACTGAACTAGTATTCTTAATGCAGATTGGTTTACATTGCTTTTGAGAACATGACAAATGCTATTATTCTCAGCATCAGTTCCAGAATATTATTTAAGAGTGTGGATAAAAAAGTTTAATGCATGTTTCCATAGTAGAGAGAAATGAAAATAAAGAAGGAAAATTGTGCTTAAATGGACATGTCAGATTCTACCAATATTCAAATCACTATTTTATAAGGTGCAAACTATTTGTATTCAGACAGGAAGGTTGTTGAAGTGATTTTGTCTCAGTCTGTGGTTGTGGCAATTTAAAAATAGTTCAAACTCTTAAACAAAATGGTCTGTATATCCCTCCGTTTTTTTGCAGGATAGGTGGCAAAAAATAGTAGCACCCTGTAGGAGTAATTGCTGATTGAGATTCAGAACTTTATACTTCTTTTACCTAGCTTTTATGATTTCTCTGACACACAGTGTATTTCTGCACTAGTTACTGAGGATTCAGTTTGACCCACAAGTGGAAAGCATTCATGTGCCATGCTGACTTTACAACATCGTTCATCACCATTAGAAATTAGGCAAGTATGTAGGTGTGCTAGACCATTTAATTTTCATACAAATTTCCAAGCATGTGCTATGCTAATAGTTGTGTTGACGATGCTCAGATAAACAGATACAATTTTAATGTTTGACATGCTTCCATAGGCAGTTGTTCCCTTGGAGCTGTGTAGCTTGCAGAACACGCTTAGGTATACCACACAGGACTGAAAGAGTTACTTCATTGATTTTTTGTATTGTTTTCATGTTTTATTTTAACTGCCTGTATTTATTTATATACATTTCAAGTTAATATGCAGCCACCTTTTCAAGCATTGTTTGTATCCCTCAACACTGCTTTCATCATTTACCTCATTCTCCTGTTCCTTCAACTCTAATCTCAGTGGGTTTTGGAAACATCAGGGGTAAGAGAAAATTCAGGAGGTCACCCCAGCTATTAAGAAGCTAATCTTAATCATGTGCGTGCACTCTTTCATTTTTCTGCCATTTATGTATAGACCAGAACATGATGTTTTTGTTTTTATTTTTAATTTAATTTTATCTGTTGTGTAAATATCTCCTTTTCCTTTTTTATTGCTTTGTGTCTCATGTGTCTCTGGCTCTCAGAAGGCAAATGATTTAACAAGACAGTTATTCAAAGGGCTCTGCAATTAGTTTACAGAATATGTTTTGAAAAACAACAAAAACTTCCCACTATACAAAGTCCTTGTGCTGTCTTTTGACTGATTAAATACTATGCTTTTTGCAAGCTTAATTCTTCTAATCTTTTGATACTTGGAAAAATTGCCTACAGAAATCTTAGTTTGAAGCTGTTTGACTTTGTTAAATCTTTGTCAGTTGTATTTTTATATCCCATGGCCATATGGTGGTAATTTTCTGATTTTCTCACAGTTTTAAAGTAGTTAATCACACAGAACCCGGGGCAGGTAGGGAACTACCAACATTGTCATTTTACTAACAGACAACTGTTGTGCAAGACTGACATCTCAGTCCATAGAGTATTTTGTATTGCAAATTTAGATCCAAGTTAAAATTCTTAATACCCTGACATAGCTGCTTGCTTAGTCTGGTGGCATCTAAAGCTCTGTTTCTGGACAGGCTAGTAAGCCCCCAGCAACCAAAATCTATAGGCTCCTATGTGCGCTCCTCTGGCTACACTGCTTGAAAAGCTTGATGCAAGGACTACTTCAAATTAAATATGACAGAAACGGAACCTAATTTCTCCCATTCCCAAGAAAGTGTTCAGGTAGTTGGCTGTGTTAATGTTTGTTGTGTGCATTCCCTGTGCACACAAGGTTCTTTAATTATTGAATAGGAGAGTGTGAGAGCACCCATCCCTTTTAAATATCCTATAGCCTGGTATTTAAGACATTTTTCCACTGAGACATGGGAGGTAAGATTTGAATTTCCACAGACAGCAGAAAGAATTGAACCTGGGCATCTCATATAATGGTATCATGAGTGCTAGAGCAGTCTCAATGAGTGAGAGCATCTCTACGAGGGCTCCTAGCATCTGAGCTGTTGAGTTTAAATATATTACAAAAACAGTGTGTTGACTTCCTTGCCCTTTGAAGGGAATCTGTCTTGGGGAGAGGCTCCAGAACCTCAAGTAAAAGAAGTGCCTCCTTTCAGCAAAGACCACTTATGCACCTCAGATGATGCAATTTAAGATATGATCTCTCAGAAGGAGTTACTGTTAACTATGTTCAGCTGCTCCCACGTCAGAATGCAGCCTGTTGTCAATCTGAGTAACTTAAGGTTCTGGACTCTGCTCCATGGCCAAGCACCTAAAATGGCTTGATACTGCGCTTACCCTTTAGTCAACACTGTATTTCACTGGATCTGCACTGCATGACATGGTTAAGGTCACAAAAGCAAGCTGTGGAAGAGCAAAATACTGAATTTAGATGTCAAAAATCCAATGCTAACATCTTAACCGAGAGCCAGCCTTCCTCTCTCAAATGCTTCATCATAATCCAATAAACACATCCTAAGCATGCTGTTGACTTGTGCTTCCATCTTTCCTTGATTACATCACTTTCTCGCATTGCAGCTGTACTGCTACTGTTTGAAAGTACCACCCTCTTTAAATGTGTAATTGCAGCGATAGCGCAATCAGCTTTATCTCTATTCATTACTATAGCAACCAGAATAAAAACATTCCCTAGCCCATCCCATGTGTAAAGGTCTTAGAGTTTCAGCTTCTTGCCTTCCATTTTATGCCTACGCTGAGTGAATGCGTGTGACACAATGGAAACTGTGTGCTTTGGTTTGGTTGAAGGCTGCTCACATTAGTGAGAGTGGAAAAGTGAATTATACTGGAACCCTTGTTTTAAAAAGGGAAATACAATTTCTGACCTGCTCAGGTGTACTCAAATGAAACATATGTACCCCCTCTCCAGCTTCATTCACACACTTGGCAGGATATCTCACCAGCTAGCAAAAGAAGCAGTGCTTGTAAGGGAGCAAGTAAGTTCTAACATGAGACAGATGCTCAAACTGCATATTCTGATATTAGAAGTGGAATTATTGCCTTCCCTGAGCCTCAGTAAGGCCTTGTCTAAACTGGTATTTTTGAGTAGACCTTGCCTAATTATAACGTCTGAGATCACTATCATAAATATTCTCAATCATGAACATACCTTCACACCAGTTTTCATCTCTCTTTCCTCCTTCTTCCTTCAAATACAGTAGTGGGGCTTTCTGCTACCACCAGTTTTACCCGCTGAAGCAGAGAGGAAATGTGAGTGGCCTTGTGGCCATTCATACAAATGTGATACCCCCAGGCTGAAAGGAGAGATCCACGTTATCTGTGCATGAGCAGTTATTCTAGTTCTTATTTCTTTATGAATAATACTGTATTTGGGTTTCTTCCTTTAAGCTCCAGTTCCTAATGTTGCATTGTTTCAAAAGATTCCATTTTCATCTTGGGTTTTTAATTAATAATGTTCTTAATACAGAGGAAAACTCTGAAACCTAACTGAAGAGGTCAGTGAGTGGTTCTGTTAACATCAAAACTAAGGCACTATGATTTCTATCATATGAATTTTCTTGCTCTTGGGCATCTACAGTTGTCCCCCTGTTTTCACAACATTTGTATTACATTACCTTTGAGACCAATATTTTGTGTCCAGTGCTGCTACAGTTTGCCAGCAGGTTCAAAAGTTACTACTTGAACACATCTGCAGGCACCCATACACGCCCACCGTCATTGCACAAGTTTCATTTCCTTAGAAAACCAGACTGAAAACAAGAGGCAAAACCAGAAAACTCAAAGTTTTGTCTCCTAATCCAATATGCTGTCCACATTCTAGAAAGTGAAAAAAATTGAGTATTTTGTTTCCCCTCGAAGTTCCACGGTTAAAAAGCAGCCTGATCCAGTGATTATTGGGCTCAAATGCAGGGAATCTTGATTCCTTTGTTTGCTATTAGTCAGTTGTGTAATTTTGGTCAAATTCTCATCTCTCATTTCCTCTTTTGCCTCTTTAGACGACGCAGTTTGGTCAGGCAGGAGCAAGCACTTTGTCCGTGTCTTTACAGTGCTTAGCATGCTGATGCCCATGACAGACTCTAAAAATCAATTCAAATACATAGTGCAGCATTCCTCTAGTTGATAATTGTGTAACTAACCAGAACAGAAACAACATCTGAGGACTTCAATCACCAATACACCAGAAAATAGAGCTGTTCACAGCTAGCTCTCTGAAATCTTCCTGTAGATTAGAGGGGATTTGTTTATTGACTCTGTGGACAATTTTAAACTGGTCCATCTGGATCATTTAAAAGCATTTAAAAAATCAAATAAATTACTCCTTATGAAGAATTAATCCAAATTACTAGTTCCTTCTACTCTTAAGCACTCTTCCTAAGAATTCTTCTCTTAAGCACTGATTTCTTTGGCTATTTAGAAAACGCAAGGATGCTGAGTGAATTACAGTCTTACTATTTCTCCTTTTTCTAAATTGAGAATGAAAACTACATTGAGGAATTCTGTCTAGTTTTGATATTGCTGGTGGTGCAAGTGCTGATAACTAGTAGAATTTTTTAAGTGAGTTCAAAAGAGCTACAAAAGCCTGGCTTGCTCAGTACCTTACTGTAAACAGACCAAGGGATGGGTTCTATGATAAGACAGTAAGCGCGTACCACACCCTAGATTCAGTTATATCAGAAAAAGTGACAGGTTTTCATTCACACTGCCTCTCTGAGATGCTGTTTACCTCTGCTTTTCTTTCAGCACAGCCTAAAATAATAGATTTGTGCCTCAAGTCTAACATCTGTAAATAAAGGTTCTGAACTGTTAAGAAGCCATCCTTGGCTTAGCCGTAACTGACACAGTCTCATTTTGCATGAAAAATGTGTGCTGTGCTTTGGACTAATACAACAGTGATCCCACAAAGCCTGTGCAAATTATGAGGAACAGTCAGTGAAAACTGAGCTTAGTTTGGATTAGGTGTCCATGATTCTCAGTTTATGGTAAATCAATAACAAGTTTTACATTGATAAAGCCACTTCCTTCCTCCAATTACTTTTAGGTCTCCTTCTTATGTACCAGTGTGTTTACAAAGGCCTACTTCTTTCTCATGCACTAATCTAGGAATTTCCAGTGTTCTGAAACTTCTGATTAATTTTCCTACCTGACTGATAACTAGTCAGAATTTTTTCCTGACTCATAAAAGGAATTTTAAGAAAAAAAATCCTTTGACAATAAAATATGACTAGTATACACGGATGAGTACGAAAAAAAACTTTTAAGCTGGCACTAACTGATGCTCTGTGCAAATTAGCATGAAACACAGTAGCAATGAGTACAGTTAAGCTGATGAATAGAGGTTGGAATAGTAAGGAGAAGCAAATATGTTGTCTGTGCTAGGAATGTGAGAACTGTCATTCTAGAATGCATCAGTGCTCTTTCCTTTCAACCTCGAACCTTGCATTTATATAATACGTTGAGTACTTCAAGCAAGACTTTAAAAAAAAGTGTGTTTTTACTTCTTACTTAAGCAAACATTTCCATCATGTGGTGCTGTAGATTTTATAATAGGCTATTTTGTACTTAGACTGCTGCCTAGGAAAGAATCCCAAGTAGCTGGGGTTCAACCTTGTAATGAATGCAACAGTACTGTCATGAAACAGGACCTTTTCAGATTCCCTAGGTGGAAGGAAATTTTACTTTGGCGTTCAATTCTATTTCCACTTTTTTTTTTCCAAATGCCATGTGCTGATCTTTGGAGCAGAACATTGTGCAAATTGTGTGCGGTAACTACAGAACACTGTTTTAAAAAAAACTGTTTAAAAAAGCCCAGGTAATACCTACGTATTTCGAAGATCAGAGCTGAAGCATCAGGAAACTGGTGTTGGGGAAGGCATGTAGAATACACTACATGGATGTTTTCTGTAACTTAGATATATGACACTTGTACCCACACAGCTGTATGTGGAGTAGAGAAGACTCTTTTTCAGGTTTTGGGCAGGATAAGAGAGGTATGATGTATGTTTTTAGAACAAATCCTTACAACTGAGGTAAGTAAAGTTGCTACATAAAAAGCTTCAGATGATAAATAAGGGAAATAACCTAACAACATAGAAAATATTACTTAAGATTGTTTTGAAAAAAAATAGCACAGATATTTATCCTTTCTTATGAGCACATTTATGAAATCTAGCTTGTAGCTTAGCGATTCTGCCATTCATTAAGCATTCATTATTAGACTTACTACGTCTCTTAAAATGACTCATGCACTTGTATGTAGAATTTCAATAACATCCTGGTTGCTGGGGTACATGTGGCCACTGACATATGAACTATCTGTTAGAAACAGATATTTTTAAGTATACAATGAACAAGTCTGTAGGGTTTTTTATTCAATAAATGTTTCTGCCAGTAGTTAAATATGCAGAACAGTATGACATTTTATGCCTTCACATAAATATTGAGTTGTATTGTACACGCTCCCTAACTGATATGTATGACAATTTTTTTTTTTTTCCATTCCAGTAAACAACTTTTTTTTCTGACATATGCATGTGATGCAATAGTTTCCTTGGTGATTTTCCTTGACTTATTTTTTTCCCCCACTGGCCCAACATTGTCGCTTGCCTGTATCCAGGTTTTATCTTTGTTTCAAGCTTCCACTAGCTTTTTCTGAGGACGAGTACAAAAACATTACCTCAAATGTGCACATGGCTATTCAAATATGCTTCTGTGTCTTCATCTTAGAACTACAGGCTTGTTTATGCGCGTGGCACTGTGTTTGTCCCTGCATGAAATGCTTTCTTGCAGCGACTGGGGAGATTTGCAAGTGCTATGACTCCTCCATTAGTTCAGCCTTCTCCAGAATTTATGCTTGTGAATAGTGGGACACAATTTGAGCTTTAAGGCCAGGGCTGTCTCTGCCACACTGCTATTTAATTTTAAGTTGTGTCCTGAAAAACCTGTGTTAAAAGAACACTAAACCTGCAAAGTGATGGGGTCGGCATATGAGGAGACCAGAATTCATGTTGCCTATAAAACTAGTGGTGGGTTAAATAATTGGGTTTTGTTCTGTTGCAAAATCAAAACAGTCAGAAAATATTCAAAAAATTCCTTTTATATCAATCCAAAATACTTTTTTTTTTTTTTTTTACTGAGAATATGCTTTTCTTAGTTTGGATTCACAAAAAATACTTCATTGTGAGTCATTAAGAATTGTATTAATTTATTCCATATAACATTTGCATATTTTCAGTTGTTTTTAATTTAGTTCAGTAATGAAACAAAGCATGATTTTTCAAAATGAAACATCAAAAATATTTCATCATTTATGAAATGAAAACTTTTGCCTTAATAATAGCAAAAAAATAGAGTTTAATACTCCATACCTCTTAGTATTATGTGCCAGATTCAACTAGTGTTTGCAAATAGTGTTGGTACAGTAGAAAAAGACATTTTTTATTATTAAAAAAAAAATCCCTAGAGTTATAGAAATCCTTACTTTAGTCTTTAGGTAAACATGCATCATTAGACAGTCTTTACCTAACTAAGAACATATTCTTTCTGCAGGACTCTTGCCTAATGACTGTGCACATGATAATCAATGCTCACTAATGACTGAAAGCACTATATTGCAAGGGAAAAAGCTAGCTAAAAGGAAGATAACAAGTGGCATTGAAAGGGAAAGTGCTGTTACGAAAGTGTGATTACTGGAGCCCTTCAAGGGTCAGTCTTTAAACAGTTCTTGTTTAATAGCATGGAGATACAAAAGTGTGATAATTGAGTTTGCCAATAGCAAAAAATACATCTATCATTAACACAGAAGGCAGCTGCAATATAGAGGAAGACCCATGTCCTGGTTTCAGCTGGGATACAGTTAATTTTCTTCCTAGTGGCTGCTATAGTGCTCTGTTTTGGATTTAGTATGAGAATAATGTTGATATTGATTACATGCTGATGTTTTTAGTTGTTGCTAAGTAGTGTTCATACTAGTCATGGACTTTTCAGCTTCCCATGCTCTGCCAGGGGCACAAGAAGCTGGGAGGGAGCACAGCCAGGAGAGCTGACCCAACCTGGCCACAGGGCTATTCCATACCATATGGCGTCACGCTCAGTATAGAAACTGGGGGGAGTTGGCCAGGGGCAGCAATCGCTGCTCGGGGACTGGCTGGGCATCGGTCAGCGGGTGGGGAGCAACTGCATTGTGCATCACTTGCTTTTTATATTCTATTATTATTATTATCATCCTTTCCTTTTCTGTCCTATTAAACTGCCTTTATCTCAACCCACAGGTTTTTACTTTTTTTTTCCCCGATTCTCTCCCCTATCCCACCGGGAGGGGGAGGGGGAGCGAGCAGCTGTGTGGTGCTCAGCTGCCGACTGGGGTTAAACCACAGCAACCTGGATGACTGTAAGGACTGGAATAATACACAAGTGATGAAATTTAATAGTATGAAGTACAAGTATTCTTCAGGACTAATACTGAGAGTTTGTGTTATTTTGTGAGCTCACTGACTGGCAACAGCTGTGGTGGGGACAACCGTAGTGAGTAGTTGATTACAGAATGATTTATGAGTCAGTGGTGTGATACGGCTGTGGAAAAGGCAAGTGCACTAGATGACATTGGTTATAGTAGTGTTGGAAAGCAGATGTGTTATCTGATGTGCAGGAGCTATCTCATCTACAATAGTTCTTGGCATCCAAGCTCACAAAAGATGAATTCAGAGTGAGACAAATGTGGAACGAGGTGCTCCATTTCTCTGCTATATTCCAATCTGTCATAAAATCTTTGTTCATTTAGCTGAATATATGAAATTTCATTCTAAAGGAAAACATTAGCACAAGAACTGATAGAAACTTCCCATAATAAATTCAGCTTGAGTGTTAGAAGTTTCTGGTGAAATAGTCAGTAAAATCCAGAGATGGCTGGGTTATGGCTTCTCCTATTATGGGCAAGCAATTCAATAATCCTTAAAACCAGTTTGGAACATTTAGGAAAAGGGTTAGATTATGTGGTTGGCTGCAATTGCAGGAGATTATGTTTAGTGACCCATAGCGTATTTTAGGTCTGGTAGTTGTATGGTCTTAGGAACAGTTTTCTATTTTCTGCAGTATACTGCTCCATGATTTATTAACAGTTTATTGCAGTCTGCACTGAATACAGAATAATTAGCTTCAATTTTACAATTTCTGTTGTTATTACTTAATTCATTTTAGTAAAGATTGAAAGAATATCTGTTTATGTTGTATATATGGAATACCAAAGTACTGAGAGTAAAACCCAAACAGTTAAATCAAGTAATATTTGGTGTCCCATCTAAGATATCTATAATCTGGTTTTCCAAGTATTTAGAAATTTATATTCAAATCACACTTATCACTAATTTCTGCTGAGGAAACTTGGCTCTGCTGCAAGTCAGACCACAGGTGCCATTATTATTTTTTTTTCTATGTCTTGAATGACACTTAGATTGAAGAACTGTATAGAAGAGGCAATTTAATATAAAGTCCTCCATTATGTTCTATAACACTAGTTTAAGCTGTAGCAAGAGACCATATTTCTTTTCACCCAATTTGTCTCTAACAAGTAGAGATATTTATCTGAGCAATGTTTTATCTCAAGGTAACTGTTAAGGGTTGAAACTGAAATGGTGCCAATATGCACCTTATGCAAAGGACTTAACTAGACAACATGTTTGAATATGTATCATTTGTTAGCGGCTCCATCAGTCACTGTTATTATCCCCCTGAGTTTCTGTTTAGAGGATAGCCCCATCAGGCCCTAATTCCATTATACAGGGCTTCAGTGATATATGCCAGTCTAAGGCATTGCTGTCTTTCCCATTTCTGGAAATCCATTACTCCAGTGCTGCTGTTCATGTTCTCTGCCTCATACCTGTACAGCTGACTGTGGAACTATGTTGTAAACTGAGTCAGCCAACTGATCTGCCTTATTTGTGCATGTTTTCTTTCTTTCTAACATAAATCAGTTAAGTCCTCCAGTTCACAGAATGACTCACAAACTCTCACTCTGTCTTAACCTAGAAGGGGACATGCACTACTGCATGAGTCCAGGAACAATCAACCTGAATAGCTCTTCAAGCCACGGTATCATAGAAAAATGACTTCTGGGTACGTCTGTGTTGGACACTAGATGTGTGATCATTGCTTGGGTAGACAAAAGAGTTCAAATGTGAATTGCTCTTTGGTAAAAGTGGCTGTAGTCATTACAAAATTATCAGATGAAACAAGTTTTAATCAGGGCAGGAAAATCCACACCATCATTACCATCCCTGGAGGTATCTAAAAGACATGTAGATGTGGCACTTAAGAATATGGTTTAGTGGTGGACTTGGCAGTGTTAGGTTAACAGTTGGACTTGATGATCTCAGAGGTCTTTTCTAATCTAAATGATTCTATGATCTTGGTGAATTTAACAAAGCATTAAAAGATTGATTATATCCACTGGTACTGTGGTTGATCCTGTTATTTAATCTTCTCAGTCTACAAAAGTCTAGAATGTATTTTAACACAGACAATACAATGTATTTTCTCGTGATTTTACTCTAGAGATGGTTCCATTGTGGCAGCTAAAATTTACAGAAATACCCAGCTAGTGGCAAACAGTGACATGAAGAATTTCAGCCCAAAGAGTTGCAGTTTGCTAGTTAGAAACAAAAAAACGTAAGTTCTTATTATGGAGAAGTATAAGCATTATAACTCTTACAAAATCCTAACTGGTAAGCTCTATGTAAGTAGCTTCTTACACCACTTACTGCCCTACTTTAAAAA
>VZTL01054633.1:1045-37581 GCA_013400535.1 Scopus umbretta | reverse complement strand
AAAAAAAAAAGAAAAAAGGATTGATTGCATGTTGTTTTGTCTTAGGATCTCAAGCCCACACCCTTTGAGCCATTATAATTTGGTCATTACACCAAAAGCCTTCGTTATGTTTTAGGTGCCTCTTCACTTCTAAATGTTATACTATATTTTAACATACGATTTTCAGGAAACATTGATTAAAGGACCTATGTTGAAAACCTTTCCTTGTGGGTGTATCCCATTGCATTGCTTAGAATTCCTCTTGTGGGAAGATTACAAGCAGAACAGGGGAATTACAAGATTACAGTAGAAATGGGGAAAATTGCTGCAGGGGTTCCTGAGAGAGGCCTGATCCTGGCCTCTCTTGGGGCAGTTATGTGCAGCTCTTACACAGCCTGCTCCATCCCTCTCTGGGTGTCTGAGACTAGCAGTGGGTTGCTGTCTGCCCCCACTGTGCTTGGTCTTGGAACACCCTCCCTATCCCTTGTCCCCTTCGTTGGTGCCAGCAGGGACTAAGCGGCTCCTCATCACGCCTCAGATGCCTGCCAGCTGCTTCCTTCTGATGTCTGCAGTGCTGCCTCTTCTCCCACACCTACTGCTGCTGTTAGCTGAAGCTCCGGGGGATTTCTGCTGCCCTTTGAACCATGCTCCAACCTCTCTGGCTGTTGGAGCATGAAACACCCCCTCAGCATTTCCATGTTCTAGAAAGGGTGGTTTCACTTCTCTTTTGGGTTTTTTGGTTTTTTAACCCCAGGAGGGCAGCCCACTGCAGGCTCTGCTTCCTGCTCCTTTACCAGAAAGAGCCGATGCCGAAGAGCTGCCCTGTCCTCGTGACCCAGTGCTGCAGGAAGCCCTGCACTGCCTTTACCGCCGTAAGGGGAACGAGGGAGAGACAAAGCCCAGCTGGAAGTGAGCCGTGCCTCCGGTGTCTGCCCATCGCTAGCAAGACCCACTGTGTGAACTCACGTGTCCCACTGTCTTGGTCACCGACTGTCCCACGAGCACATGGTGGCTGTCCCTGTCTGTGCAGTGGGGCTTCCCTGGGGGAATCCCAGAGGCATGGCCCATGGCCAGGACGCGTGCAGGGTGAGTCCTGAGGGACCAGGATGCTGGGGAGCACTGCGGGGTCAGCCTGCCCTGCTGCACAGACACAGCCCTTGAGAGCTGGAAGGCAGCAGACCCTTGGTGTCTGGGCTCAGCTTCACTGCCAGAAGAGAGTCAGTGCCTTGACATGTCTAGCACCGCCACTGGGCTTAGAGGATGGTCACCAAAATGCAGTCACCCTAGAAGGTAAGAAGAAGCTCTCTGGAAATGGTACTGTTCGTTTGGCAGGACATATTGGCCTTCAATAAAATACACTGCAATGCAAACATCCAGTTTGATATAGCCATTACAGTTTTTGTCTGGGACTATGCAGTTTCTCTCAACAATCTTTTATCTGTTCTGTTATGATTATCTGAACCCCAATTGTTACCAGTGTCTTCTTTCCATTATCATTGTACCTCATTTTAGCGATGTGACAAACACCGGCAGCCTCAGAAATGCCAGTTTTAAAGAGTGACTAAACCCTCACCCACACTTTTAAATTAGGACAGATGAGAAAGAGCTTTTATGTAAGATGATGCAGAGCATTACAGCCATCCCCATCAGGCTGGGGTTTTTTTTCTCCTCCCTCACCTCAAGACGTTGCAATTTTAGCTTGTATTTGCTTTTTTCCAGCTCATGACTCCACTTCTGACTGGAAGGCACAGCCTCTGAGCAGGGCTCTGCTGATGTCTGTAACATTAGCGCAAGGCTGTCAGGCAGCAGACGGCATGTGATCAGGAGAAGCTAAACTGGGACACTGTGATTCAGATAACCGGCCTCCCTATTTCTGGCTCTGCTTCAAGGTCCAGGTTCTGCTGCTCTTCATCTTGGAGGTGGGGGTGCAGGGCCACAGCATCCCACCATGGCCAGCAGCCAGTGCCCAGGACCACGTAGAAAGAGCATGTGCATGAAGCAGGGCATCAGCTATGGAAGAGGAACAAGCAAGGGGGCTGGGCTGGAAATACCCCAAAGAACAAACGTTTTTACTAGTCCTGTTGCAGAAGCTGAAGGATTTCCTGCTTCTCTGGGGGTGAGGAGCGCTTGGCCCTGCACAAGGGAGCTGCTCCATCCCCTCTGGCTCCTCTCCCACTGCTTTTTCTTTTGCTGTGCGTTTCTCAGCAACTATCCCAACAGACTGTGATCCCTAGCTCTTCCTCCCGCTACTTAGTCAAGTGCTTGTGATGGATGGGAGGTGGACGGGGGTGCTCCTGGGGAATTTATCTAGCAACCTTTGAACTATGCAGAACTGTACAACTTCAGCAAAATTGTAATCTGTCTCTGGAAATTGTGGGTTATTTTTTATTGAAAAAGAGATTTAATTGAAAATTCAGGGCTACATCTCGTGTTGGGCTATTACTTATGATGAGTGTAATCACTTGAAATGAATTTTACTTTTAAATTAAGGGGCATGTCATAGGAAAGGACCATAATTTCATTCCCGTATGATAGTTGCCCACACACATCTGAGAGTGATGGTCTTCCTGCGCAGCCTGCAAAGAGACTGGTATCTGAAGTGCATAAACCTACAGGAGGCAGAAAGCAGAAATGAAACTGTTGCTCACTGACCTGCACCGCACAAAGTACTAAGAAAAAAAGGTTGCTCTACCCAAACCACCTATTTAAGTCTCATCTCTCATGGCAAATATTACCAAAATACCTATTTAAGGCTGTTCTGCCATTGCAGATATTATGGCTGATGTCAAAAAAGAGAGGGATTAAAGCTGCTCTCATTTGATGTTCAGTAGGTGGCTCTGGAAGCAGCAGCTGCTGCTCCATTCCCACAGGTCCATTGTAAAAGCTTTAATAAGGCAACAGTGACAGCCCTGTGCCACAATGTTGATTGCCAGTGGCCTTCCCCTGCCCCAGCCAGCGAGAACACAGCGCCAGCAGACCATTGGGGCACAACATCTGCCTGAACTTCACAGCTTCTTCAGCCCAAACTCTCAGCCTTGTTCCAAGGCCTCCCCAGCTCCACCTCCCTTCTCAGTCCCCTCTCCCTGCTGGCCTCAGCCTGCTTCTGGCACAGGCCTAGTTCCTTTTTTTTTTTGTCTTTCCTTCACAATTTCTGTAATTTCCATTCTGTCTCCTGTGCATCTCTCTTGCTGTCTGTGCCCTGTTAGAGGTGTCTTCACCACAGCATCTCTTCCCTCTTCCCCTATCCCCTCCCCAAATTTCTCTGCCCCAATGAAATGGCACTCGCTGCAGCTGGGCTGCTTCACACCCTCCTCATCAGCTCTGCCCAACTTCTGCTGGGTCTTTCCTCTCACATTGCCCTATGACCTCCTGCATCAAAGTGCAGCCCCACCACTGCCTCCCTGTATCTGCATTTCCTTCAGTGAATCCTCCTGTTTCCTGGAGGCAATATTAGATTCAAGGAGATGCAAGAGAAAGTGGAGGTTTCGGCATCCCTCCTCTATCAGCAGATGGGAAGAAGCTTCTCAGCTTGACCCATGAGGACCCCGCTATTGCCTTCACCCATGGACAACTGCCCTGGCTCACCTGCTCACCTAGCAGAAATGGCTTTCTCCCCTGACTGCTTCTCCCTCCTGCTCTCTTCAGCTGTGCCCTTTGCCTGTGGTTTCTTATATTCTTCCCCACCATGCCGCCATCCACCAGGCATTTCCCCACTGACAGCCTCTGTGGACCACTGTATGGTTTGATGAAATCATCATCAGGTGTATCTCTGCCTCTCAGTCGTAGTCCACTGTGCCCTGACTGTCCTCTGCACCTGCCCAGCATCACCCCGTAATGGACATGCAGGTTTGCCTCCTGCTGTCACTCCTTGACTCAGTCCAGCCACCCATCAAAGTGGCAGGATACTTCTAGGAAAACAGGGGGAAGGAGCTTACCCTCAGTCCCCACCTCGCTTCCTCTTTGCCAAGCTTGCCTTTCCTTTTTCCCTACCTTCCCTCAGTCCATCACAGCTTTTGAGTGTTAATGTGCCCTGTTTTGATTTTGTAGTCCGCTTTGATAGGTAGCAGTTCAGTCCTCTTCTTGATCTGGACTGACTTTATTTTCTCAGGAATTTCTGTTACATTTTTAGAAACCTTTTCAGAAACCTTTTCAGCTCTCTCCAGCTCGTGCTTTTCTCTCTGCCTCTGCCTCTTGAAGTATCCCTCCCATATGTTTTTTTCCCTCCCTCTTGCATCTTATGCTCAGAGGCATATTTAGATGAGAAGAATCGGGGAAGCCTGTGTTTTTAAAGTCTCAGCAATACTCTGGTGTTGGCAGATTTCAGTGATGTTGTAACAGATTAATCTATTGTCTGGGAAACCGAAGCACCCCACCTGCGTCCTGCTCTGCCCTCGGCAGTGACACACACTTGGACTCAGCCGGGGTTGATGTAATTATTCCTTCAGTATGTCTCTCTGGGCTTATTATTTATCCCGTGTAAGATCCACTCTTACCTTTTTATTTCTGACACTGACCACATCTCTCCTGCCATGCCCTCTCCCTTACCCCCGCATCAGCAGATCATTCCAGTTCTTTTCTTAGCAAAAATTATGGGTCTTCATAAGTCTCTAGCATTGTGCTTCTCTTTCCAGTAAAAAGAAAACAGAGGTGAAATGAAACTGAATTACTTTGGGTATTTTCCTCTGCATATTTGTAATCTTATCCTGAAGAGCATTTCAAAAAAGTTACAGAAGAGCTTGTGATGAGTAATACAATGCAGTCATGCAATTAGCACCATGTTTATTTAATAACCTAGTCTTAGGAATGAAATTGCCATTATGTCAAGAAAATTTATCAAAACCCCAAAACACTAACCATCCCAACATCAAGACACCAGTTCATCTTTCCTCTTCTGTCACTTGCTGCTGTATATCCTGGGTTATATGCAGCAAGTCTGCATGTGTCAGCCTTTTTCTTCTTCAGAAAAATGGTTTGCCACACCATTCATGAAGAACAACCCAGTCCGTGAGCTTTTCTCCAGTGATATTTGGTGTTGGAAGTTTCAGAGGAATGTCTAAACTTCACTTGCATGAAATAAAGCAAATTTTTCCTGCCTTTACCTGGCGATGAAGTTATATGCTTAAGAAGAAAGATTCCCTCTTGTGTAGTTTTACATTCCCTAGTGTAACTACAGGTACAAATCTTATTGTTACCAGTACATGGACTCTATGCTTTTGGTTTGACTGTTGAAAAAAAAAAACACTAAAGCCTTATCCGAGTGGAAAGCCTTCCCTTGTCTCTGTGGCTTTGGGTGCTGTGTGTCTTTCATCTTACTCCATTTCCCCGCGCAATGCGGGCTGGGGGTGGGATGGGCACGCTCTGTTGCGCCTGTAGCACGGAAAAAACATTTTTAATTCATCTTCCACCGGCACAGTGGTGAGGAGTCAGCCGAAGCTGTATCAGGAATCAAAGTGATTTTATAGGCCATGACTTTGGAGGAGAAACACATGCTGCAGCAAGTACAGGGTCTAAAATAATAGACACTAGGGGGAAATAAAAGCATGTCAGTGGGTGGACTGTTAAGCTCACACAGCCAAATCCTGAGAGGTCTTAAGCCCTCACAAGCAACTCCTGTTGGCTTCAAGAGGACTTCAGGTGCTCATCTCCCCTCAGGATCTGGCCACAGGGCTTTTACCTAATATAAAGGTCTCCACTGACTGGGCAGAGAGTGAAAGATTTTTGAGCACAGTGAAATGATTTTCCTGGATTTGTGGAGCAGGCAGCATGGATCAGGGTTTGTAACAGCAGTACTGCTTCCCCTGGAAATGGTGGTCGTGACTCCTGGTGCTGGGAATACATTGCTGCTTCTGCACTCACTACAGCAAAAGAGTACATGAAATGGGAACAAAAGGAGCCACTGTCAGAAAGGCTCGTAGGTAGCAGATGCCTGCGTGGCACTCTGCAGGAAGAAAAATCTCTTAACTCACATGGCTTCAGACTCCTGACTCTTCAACAAATTGCATATAATTTAAAAAAAAACCCCAAACTTACATTTTAACAAAAGAGACTTCTTTGTTTCCATGTGGCGTGGAGGGGGTCACGTATGACTCTTCCTAGGGATTTGGACAAGATGACCTTTGAAGGTCCCTTCCAACCCAAGCTATTCTATGATTCTATGCACAGCGATTGTTAATAAAACAGCATTTCAGTGCTCATGTATCCCACAAAGGGCAAATCTTTACCATGAGACTGTCTTTGTACTATTATTATTATTTAAAGACACTGAACAGAAGTGCCCTAACCTGGACTATTATTTTCAGTAGTTCCAACACTGTCTGCAGCACACCTGCTCTCCATGGTCATTTCAAGCCAGCTCCTGCTCTGTTGTTATTGGCTTCATACCAAGAGCCAGCAAAGCAAAAAATTTTTCACTTAAGCCCAAACTTACTGTTCTCCTGTCAGCTTCCCCATAATGTATTACTTCACTATGTCCTTTGACCTCTTGAATTTCTTTGTAGAGAAATATAATTAATTGTGAGCCACAGCTTAGCTCTGGGGGTTCAAAACATTGTCATGTGTTTACTCAAAATATTAATTTTTTTCCTTCTTTTTTAATTTCCAGGCAGAAAAGGTGATGAAGGTTAAACAAAGCACCGCTCCTTCCAAGAGCTCCAAAGCCCAGCAGGGCTGGAAGGAGCTGATGGGAGGGAGGAGGGCAGGAGGGACAGACAAGGGGGTTTCTCAGCCAGACCCCAGGAGCCAGAGCTGTGCCTGGGAGCTCTGGTGCAGGAAGGAAAGAGGGACACCTCTACTGCACAGATAGCCTCAGCCTCAGAGCAATAAAAAGGAAAAGAAGATGACATTCTAGAAAAAAACACAAACCAAACTATGGTCACCTAGTACTTAACTATCTAGGCTCTTAAAGGGGTATGGGTACAACACTGCAGCCCTGCAAGAATCTCCCCCCATGCAGGATGGACAGTGTGGTTCAAGATTCCACCGAGAGAGCCATGGGGGCCCAGCTGTTGTATGCAGCACCAGGCAGGCCCAGGAGCTCATGGTATGGGTGTACAGCAGCCGCAAACCCGTCGCCTGGGGTTCAGCGCACAGCCTTTGCCTCCTGGTTCCAGGTGGTTGTGAGCAGGACACTCAAGACCAAGCTTGCAATACAATAAGCTAACACAGTTAGGCTGTAAATATCATCATGGATTTCTGTGCTGGCCTGTGGAGCTGGCAGCCAAGGGCTGGGGGCAGCTGAGGCTGGGATAAGGCTGCTGCATCTGAGCTGCCGATTTTCCTTCTTTTAGTACCACAGGAGTGTATGTGATGGTGGATCTCGGCAGATCTTTCTGTGTTTTGAGGGTATATAATACGCTACCACTGCCAACAGCAACATCATCACTTGGTCTTCTCTTGTGGTCTTACTTGTGGGGAGAGCTCAGCTAATACAGTGATGTGTTCCAGGGAGCCAGGCCAACACCAGTGTCTTTGCTTCTCACTGAGAAATCAGGACACAGAGGAGGTGTTAAAGTGACCTGCCACATTCCCTTTCTGCACATTAATTCATGAGGATTTGTCATACAAATGATGACAAACCCCATCACTGGGGGAAGGTCTTATTTACTTGTCACTCCAATAGCACCTCTGTAGCAGCCTTATGATACCGTAGAAATCCTGCTTCATTTGTGGATTATTGTCAGAAGACCCAAGGTGTTTCTAGAAGCCCTGCAGGACCCAGTTAAGCCACTTTTTCAATCCTCTTTTTACTGCAGAATCATTTCTTACGTTGTGGGACAGGCTCACAGCCCATCTGAGGGCAGCTGCTGCAAATCCAACACGTGGGTGCTGTTAATCACACAGAAATTTTCTTAGGAAATGGAGGGGTAAGGGAAGTTGCATATAGATACAGGAATACACAAAAAATCCCTCATAAAGCTTCAGCACATTTCTATTTTTCAGGCACCCATAGCCATCCAGCACCATAAGCAACTAATAACTGGAGAGAGATTCAATAACAATGAGAGATGCACTTGGGGTTATACTTGCACAGGGATGTGAGATTTCTAGTCCTTACGAACTTAACAGTAGTCCCCTAGCTGATACTCCACAGAAAGCCCTGGTAACCCTTTGCAAGCCGAGTCAGCACCATTGAAGTCAACGACAACGTTGCCACAGTAATAGCTCTAAAGAGCTATGTTGGCTCTTACGTTGCTGAAAGACCATCTATTTTGTACCACTCAGGTTCTTTGAACTAACACCACTCCCCAGGCTTACAGCACCTGACGCATCTGCTGTCAAGATTCTCTGCTTCTTTCTTACTGCTTTTCCCAAGCAAGCTCTCCCATAACTTCATTTTTTATTGCTTTTAATAGAAAAAAAAAAAACTGGTTCCATAATAAACTCAATGTCTAACTTTGCAGGAATGTTATACAAACAGCCTGGCTGGGATTGAAGCAGCAACCAGTCACTGGACATCTGTGTTTGTACATCCTCTTAGTTTAATTCCTTTTCCTCATTGCAGTCCTGAAAACACTCTTGCGTGGAAACTAGCAGGAAAAAGGTCTAGATTTAGTGTCAAGACAGGTGCAAAACTAGGTGGAAAAAAGGCTGTGGGTTGTTTTTTTAAAAATCAAAACTTTGTTGTCGTATTGGGAGGATTAAGTAATGTCCCAACAAGGTTTGTCACAAATCTGGCGCAGAGTAGGTAAAGGCAGCCGCCAAGCTCTATTATAAAAGCCAAAGCTGGCATTTAACATTGTGCATCAGCTAAGAAAACACAAAATCTCACAGCACAACTCTGATCTAATCATGATACATTTGACAGCTGGATGCCAGAAAGTTCATTGTGGCTTACTTAATGGCATGATGGAGTACCAAAATGGTGGAGTGATGCCTTGCCCAGGCCTGGCATGGTGCACTCAACCTTGAGTCTATGGCATGAACCAAACGTTCAATGTTAATGCATGATGTAGTAACCTGTATAAGATTGCATGCCCAGGGATGATCCTGCCCTTGATTGTTTTCTCTGCACATAATGAGAAGCAGAGTACTCAGTCCTGAGCACTAGACTAGATCCCACTGCACCTTGGCTGCAGCTCACCACCTACCATACCACCCCAGTAACCTGAATGGCAAACCCAGTATCAAACCGAGCTTCGAGGCCACATCACATATGATTCTTAGCAGGAGTGGACTAAAAACCAGTTCTGGAGTAACTGGTTGTAGTTACTCCTGGTTGGACCAGGAGAAGCAGCACAGGAGGTGGCAAACAACCTGTATAATTTTTTTTATCTGGGAAATGTCTGCTAAACATCCAAATCATTATGATATCTAATAAGGAAGAGAAACCAATAGTAATTTATCTGAAGTATTATGGTCTTTTGGGTAAACTAATTCTCCCTGTCTCTCAGGCAGAAGTCCCTACAACCAATGCAGACTGGCTACTCTTTTAGTACCCAAACTAAGGTAAATGATCATCTTGTCCATGAGTCAGCTATACCATTTCCCATAGGGAGACAGGATTTGAATTCAAATTGATCCTGAAAAGCCCAAAGGAATGGACAGATATCAAACAGATGACAGTAAAAAATATGAGGGAAATGTCAAATGCAAAAGTCCCCAACAAACAAGCTCAACCTGCAGCACCTGCCAGGCAGCAGTGTGCAGAGAGGGACCCACAGCTTTCAGAGATCCAGAAATGGTGGGAGTCCTTGGTCTTGTCTGCCCACAACACAAGAAAAGGGACACACCTGCAGAACTGTTTTATGTAAGACAGAAGAAATTATTGTGCTCTACTTGGCACCAGTGCAGTGTCAGCTGGAGTTTGGTGTCCAGTTCTCGGCACCATGCTTCAAGGAAAATGGAAGCTGGACAAGGTCTAAACAAGCTCATATGAAAGAAAAAAGGTGTAGAAGATGCAGCCTGAGACAAAAGGCTGTTGGAGTGGGCATCTTCTGTGTGGGGAATGATGGGAAGATGAGGGAAGCCTAACAACACTTAACTGTCAGGCAGAAACCTGACTTCTTTCTGCCCATTATAAACTGGTGATGTCAAGTATGGTGTGTTCTGCTCTCTGCTTTCCTTTGGTGGGCTTGGTACAGCAGGAATGCTTTTGCAGTGCAAATTTAGACCACCTGTTAGAGCATTTTCAGGCCTTTAATATGTCCTTAGAGGAACCAGACCTTCCTCAGATCAAAGTCCCTCAAGATTCCCCTCAGGAAGTGGTTTTGCGGCCGGCATTCATCACGACCAACTGCTTTTGAACACATCCAGTTGTCTGGGAGATTGTACAGCTTAGTCCTGCCTTAGTCCTATGATTAAGCTGAGACAAGCTCTGGGACACAATGGTTCTTACTGCACAGCGTCAGTCTGCCTAGTGACTTCTTGCTCTAGGAAACAGCCTGGACACACACGGCTTGAGTCATTCCAACACGGGCATCTCCAGTGGTGCACCTGCCAGGGCTGGCAGGTACAACACAGGACCTACAGAAGACCTTCATGTTTCTGGACCAGCAGCTGGACTCAGGTGGCACTTCCTAGGCAAAAATGGCAACTAGCCTGTGCTCAAGCAGCTGAATTGTGCCCGCTGCCCAAGCAGAGGAAGAAGCATCAAAACAGCAGTGTGTTTATTAAATCACATATAACAGGGGCACCCAGTGCATGGGTAAAGAATTACACCATGCTGTAGTGACACTACTGGGCAGGAGATGAGGTTTCTGTCTGTCCTACAACAGAGGATCCCAAACTGAAGCCTGAGGCATCCACAAGCACAGCTTGTCCAAGGACCAAGTGTAATGCAGTGCCCAGCAGAGCTGGCAGTGGGGTGCATATGCGAAAGCCAAGGAAGGCAGCAGGACAAGGAGAATGGCTGGAATAGGGGTTATTTCCCCAGCACATTACTGCAGCCATATATCCCTGCAGGCACTGCCTCCCCTTCCCTTGCTGGAGCCATTACTCCCAAACCCTCTGCTTACCCAGCGTGTGGAGCTGGCAAAGGCTGGCATCAACCCCAGATCCTGTTTCTGGGCCACGCTGACCAAGAGTGTAATCATGCACACTTCCTTCCACATTTATGTAAAAAGCATCCACCCCACATGTATTTCCACAGTATTTGAGGCCTTGAGTAGTCTTGGCAGAAGTGGATGGATTTTGCCCAGAATACACAATTTAGTGCTAATTATCTCTTCCTGCTGGGCTTTAGAGCCCAGTGCTTTCAGATCAAGAACAACAGCTACAAGAGTTAATGGATTGCTCTGTTACCAGGAAGCAAACCCTTTGCAGGCTGTGGAGGATCCTGCCCTGCTGCAGGTCCTGGGGAAACTCCACAACAATAGGAGGATGGAATTAGTTTGTTCTTCAGGGAAGGAGAGAGCATCGCCAGCATCGTAATTGCTTTCCGCTGGTGCTGCTGGGGGAAACACCCCCCACAAAAGAGCATCTCACCTCTCCCAAGGCATAGCAAAATATGTTGTAAAAGCAAGAGAAGAGAACTCCCCTCATCTGGTCAGTGAGAGGCTGTAGAAGATAAAAGGAAGGAAAAACTGTGGCTGAGATTCATTCCATTCCATGTCACATGCAGTGAAAGTCCTTATTTTCTGCTCTCATTTGGGGTGAGTGTATAGGTCATGGATTAAACTGTTGCTTTCCAAACCCAACCTCACTTCTCACGTGCATTTATCCCACATCTAGGGTGACCTATGGGCCTCTCTGCTAGGGCTCCACTGACAAACCACTCCTTTTGGTGGTACTCCCTGAGATGAGAAAGAGCTTTGCACCACTCTGCTGGCAATTCAGCTGCAGGTAACAAATTAACAACATGTGGGAGTCATACTTGGAGCCAGTAATAATTTAATTCACCTGGACTGGCATTTAACCATCCAGCAATAACCCTTGCAGAGCCGCTCTCTGCACAGCTTATTTAGGAGCTTTATAGACCTACATGTGGTGATCATTTGATTCTAACACTGATATGTTACCTGAAGGAGAGTCCAAAGTACCTCCTAACATAGTGAGTATTTTGGCTGGTGGTGACCACATCTTAGCTTCTCTTTCAAAAGCAGTCTTCTAGGTGTAGGAGCTCACCTACTTGAATATCCTTACAAGTGTAAGAAATAAAATACTGAAATATAGAGCAGATGCTTCAGTACCTTGGACTAGATCCATTATTGACACAGGACCAACATTACACTCTTCTCAAAGACACTTTCTCACTTGTTCATATGGTGCACAGATGTAGGCTGCTGGCAGCAATCTCTAAGGCAATGCAGGCAACTTCCAGATTTTCAGCTACCCTTTGTCTCCATTTTTGTGCAAGATTCTGGACAGTTTATTCTCATTTGGGTTTCTGTATTTACCACACTAAACTATCCTGATTATCGCTCTATTTTGGTTCCCTCTTGAAAACAGGGTAAGGAAAAAACTGCTAGATGAGTGGAACAATGCTCAGCAATGGAGGTGAGGAATGATGTCTATCCCTGGCAGCATTACTGCAGGCCACTGAGATAATCCTGACTGCCAACGCACAGAGGTTTTAGTGGCAGCTCTTCTAGAGAGCTTGTTACTACCAGTGGCAAAGGTTTTCATGGTATGGAATCACAACTACCAGCACCAAAAAGTAAAAGGCTCTAAGGAGTGAGAATCCCTCTTCCTGAGTCAGTTGAGTAAGCAGCTGTACAAAGCCTGAAACCCCTTTGCCGGGACGATGGCAAGCATCCTCCATCATGTTCAGACACAGTTTCCTGCCTCTAGAACAAGTTGTGCAGCAGTGGCTTGCCGGGAAACACCAGAAGAAAAAATGGGAAATACCAGACTGATTCCAGGGAAGATTTTCTTCCATGAAACGAAGGTAAATTATTCTGCTGCTTTATGACTGGTGGTTTTACTGTGAGGTATTGCACAACAGGCTTAAATAATGCTGAAGTATGACCGCCTCCAGTTTTATCTGGCTGTAATGCTTCTCTGTAGCTCATTGTGTCTCGGAGATGGTTGGTTATGAAGAACAAAAGCCTTTCAGGGCTGCAGTCTGCTTGCATATGAACCCTTCTCACCTGACTGCAGTAATAAGCCTGTGAAGTACATATTGAAGTCATTCTTCATAATATTTTGTCTCATAATATTTGAAATTGAAGTAAGCTTTTTAATTTTACAAATAAATATTGAGCTAATTGCATTAATAAACATAAAACAAAACTATATATTTTGGTGAATAAAAGGCAGAACGTACTCTTCCTATCCTGCGTGTGGTCAGCCTCGGTTTCCAGCATGAGCAGGTCTGTGGGGGACCAGTGTGGGCAGCCAATGCAGAGGAAATCAAAGCAACTGGACACCCAAGACCCAGGGGGCCCCAGCCTCAGGCCTGCAGAGGTCCATCTCTCCTGTCTCCCTGCCTGGGTGGCCTGCTCCTACTTCTTGCATATTTTTAGCAAGGTTTGCCATGCTCCTTTTTTTGTCTGGACAGTCTCTAACTTAGCACTGTAGCAAGAAACAGGAGAGAGTCGACCTCAGCAAACCTGCTGCCCACCTTGTCCAGTAGGAAAGGAAGAAGCTGTGCCAATCCCTGCCTTTGAGAGAAAAGCATCAGTTTGCCTCTTCTCATGTAATACTGAGGATGCTCCCCCAACACATTCCCCACCCATCTCCTCAAAGGGCAAGATGCTTGTCTTCTCTCCCTTACTTCTTTTATTTTTGGAAAAAACTCAATTGAAAAAATAACTAGAGGCAAGTCCCCACATTGAAAATAGAGCTTTTGCAAAAAAATGATAAGCAGCGTGAAGCAGATCAAGCTGGAGAGGAGTCAAGCAGGGTGGTCAGTCTATAAATGTTGAGCAGGCCCAGAGACTTACATCCGCTTTTGTGCCATCTCTTCAAGGCCAATGGCCTGGGTGTGCTGCAGCCATGGCAGAGTTGCATCGCGCACGTGGGATTTAACACATTGCAGCAAAAGTGCAGGAAGGCCATGGCCTGTCTTCCCTTCAGGTGAGGCTTGGGATTTGAGCAGTAAGCACAGGGCATCTGGCGACTGAACACCAGGCAACCTCCATACCGCAGGTGATGCTCCTACCTGATCTGCACAGCTGCAGCTTCAGTTTTGTAGAGTTCCTACGCTTCACCAGCTAGGCATTACTGAAATTTGATCCCACAGCATGCCTGGGGATAATGATTTATACTTGTCTTTCCTCTAAAGATAGGGAAACTGGAGCAGAGACAGGGATTTTTTTCCTGCTGTAGAGATGCTTCAATTGTTTTCATTCTTGAATCTGACATTTGTGATCCGGGATTTCTGCCTCCCACCCGACTTGTTCCTGTACTGGGGTAGGATGTGGGCACCTGGCTTCCACCCGTGGGCAGCTCTGGCACCTGGCTTTGACAGAAAGGGACAATGTAGGCCAGGAAGACCCGCTTGGACCTTCACAGAAAATATGTTTGAGGGTTTTTTCAGTAGGGCAGCACACTGTTCATCTGGGGCAGGGGGAATGAGGCTGATCTTTGGGAATTTTTTGGACACTTTGCTGACTGTCAGCCAGACAGCTATAAAAACACTTATGTGGCGTCAGGTCTGAAAACTGCAGAACCATCCCCTTCACTGGAGAGATTTTGTACAGAGACTGGGTGAAAACCAGCGAGGCATGGACATTGATGCTTTTCTTTTTCATTGTCACAGCTGGTAGAAACAGCTGGTTTATGTATTTGATGACATGATGTAGACAGCAAAAGCTAGATCTAATGTAAGTGTGTGTAATAGCCCTTGGCCCCTCTGGCAGGCACCAGAGGTCCCTGCTGCCCAAGCACACGGGGCCACCCCAGTGCTAGTGGGTCTGCGCATCTTTCCTGCCCAAGGCAACAAGGTGAAGGAAACCTAGTTTTTGGGTGATGATGGGTGGCTTAAATAGAATGTTGGGTTCCTCCTACTGGCATGAATAGTTTTATCTTTTTGGACATGGGCAGGAGTGGGGTTTGAAGGAATGCAGCGAGCCCTGCCCAGCACAGGTCCTGGAAAAACGCGGATCCTCAGGGAGAAATCTGTGCTTTGGAACATGTGTGGACAGAAGGGCCTGAGTGCATCCCTGAGCCAAGGCAGTGCCTGGCAGTGATTTGCATCACATTTTGGTGTACCCCATTTTCCCTTTGCGCAGTGTAGCTTCCCAAGAGAGATCCCTGGACTTTATTCCACAGTCAGGCCCTTAAGTCCTCTATTATGTCTAGCTTGTAGTCTAGTGATGACATCCTGCTGCCAGTGGCTCATTTGTAAGCAAGGGAAAAACCAACCCATTCTAATTTTGAATATGCTAAATGACTAATAGAGCTAATTGTGGCCTCTGCGCTTGTAACAGATTGAAAGTGAAAAAGCAAGGTTGACGCAATAGGGCAAAGGACATTTTCTAGCTCTGACAATAACTCAGCAGCCTGGACTAAGCAGCCCTGTGCCTTTGCAGAGAACGTGCTGCGCTGCCAGCAGCCCACTCTCGCTGGGGTCTTGCTCGCCTTTCTAATTTACTTCACTTTTTGGCCATCAATACAATCTTAAACATCATCACTCTGGGCTTCATTCTGTTACCTACCAGAACATACAGAAAACCTGTGATAGGTAAAGCAAACCCAGAAGAGTAGAATACCTGTAATCCAGCCTCTACTTGTTATTTTTACCAATAGCAGGAGCGTACAGAGCACAGACACAGGAGTGGGAGAGTGGGGAAGCGCTATTTTAAGTCAACCAGCACAGGAGGCTGTTCTTAGCTCAAAACCAAAATGACCTGCTTGCATCATAAAATAAATGAAGCTTTTAGCAATAGCTGGAAGTCTATGCAGCCACATATACAGGGAACAAAGAAGTCTGTTTACACAACACTGGTTACACGGCAGTTCAGGGTAACAAATATTGGTGCAGTACTAAGAGCTGAACAAAGTCAGTAGTTTGGGTTTAACTCTGAGCTGTTACTGCTGCAGACTGCAGTGAGAGACTTTCCTAAATTGTTTCCCACCATTCCTATTGGGGCATGTGTCTTGGCCAAATAAACTTTGCCCAGGTTGTCACTCTTTGGGAAACCAGCTTTAAATTGAAGAACTTTTCAGAAGGGCATTAAGAAGATGATGAATCTTTTCAGCACAGAACACCTTCAAAAAGCATTTCAACTAGATCCACTACCAGGACCAAACTGCTCCACCTGAGCCAATTCTTCCTTTCAGCAGCTGTACACAAAACTACGGTCCTCTGAAGCTCCAGCCAGGTGCTGCTGTCCTCCAGAGGCAGGGATGACCTGGGCAACTTGGGCTGTAGCTCAGCACATGCTCACTGCCTGCTCCACACCAGTGCAAAAGGAGCAACCCCATGCCCCAACCTTCCTTTTACTTGCTCCAGCAAAGGCTTTTGTATTACTCAGTGAACTAATCCAGCTGAAAAATAACCCAGGAAAAATGACTGGTTGCTTGTGAACTGGATCGTTCCTGATGGGGCTGTACCAGCCTGCGAGGGGGATGGATTCTCCCTTCCAGTAGCAGCAGCACTTGCTAATACTGACTGCAATGGTTGTTGAATCATGGGCTCAGTGTTTGGAAATACAGTTCTTGGGAGGTTTAAACATCTGCTTCTGGCATTCCCAGAAGTCCACCTGCATCAACGTGCTGACTAATCCATCAGAGCCCACAGACCCCATCTTCTTTCACCTCTAGCACTCAGGAAGCACGGTGAAAAAGGCTTAAACCCACTTAAAGCCTTTGGACTGAGCTGCACACTAGTGTGGGAACAATAGGATAATCCATGATTATGTCCATGTTACAGGACTCATGAGGGATATATGAAACTTTTGCTTGTTTTTGACATCAAAACAAGGAGGTTCAAAGGCAGCATGCTCCGTTCTGGCCCTCCTGGAAAACAAAGACTCTATTATTTTGTTAGTTCTACTTTGCATGACGGAATTTCATATTTGTTTGGCTGGAGAGTGAACAAATAAGCATGATTCTTAGCCTGTGATGGAGATGAGGGTGTCAGTCCTGCTGGCAGTGTCCCATGTGAATAATGGCCAGTCACTGTAGTCAGTACCGTAATTCAAGTCTCCTTTTTAAAGGCAGTGCAATAGTCAACTACTAATTAGAAATTCATACTTGCTCTTGCGTGTTTTTTCTTTTCTCTTTTGTCCTCTCAAATAACAGCATTAACAAGAGAGCAACTGAACTAATGAAACCCTCTATCACCCTCCCTACTTTTCTCGGCTGGACAAGCAGTGGCACATGCTGGGGGTGGTTCAGAACTGCACTTTGGATAGTAAGGGATTGAATAAAACCTGCCTTTGCCTAGCAAGGACATTTGTTTGGTCCTCTGCCCTAGGCAGCCAAGTTTCACAAGTCATGCAAGGACTTCACGACTTTGACACATCACCTTTTCTGTCAAAGTTGGCCAGGCATAGTCACCAGGTCAAAAGGTATTGTAAGATGAGAGAAGGGAACATGCAGCACAGGCTCAAAAACACCATTGCTTAGGAGACCAAGGCCAAAACCAAGGTAGGTGGTTACAAGGTATTTATAGCAAGGGAATGGTACTTTGCAAGGATACTAAATTAATTGCTACCTTTTTTGACTGAGAAATACGTCACCATCCCAAATTTAGAGCACCCCAGAGATCATACAGCAGCATTCTTCCACCCCTTGCCACCGCTGGCCATTTGGCAGACCATCTCTGTGTGCTGCAGGACACCGACGGCAACGTGCACCTTTTGGGGGAGCAAAGACTCTGTTTTCCACAAGGAAAGGTGGGTACCAGCATGCACTTCACAAACTCCGCACCAGGTAACACCACGTGTCTAAACCTCTAAATAGAAAGGTGGGCAAAATGCACTTCAGAAGCTACAGAAAACAGCTCATTTAGTAGAATTACAGGAAAAGCTAATCTGTGAAATAGGAACCATGAGAAATTCAACAGAAATTTAAAATTTCTGCTTAGAAGGAAGTATATGGCTAGACTATGGTGCAATGGTCTGGTTGACTGCGTAAGCCAGTTCTGCTGAGACAATGAAGCTAGCCTGCCTCCTGTTTTGGCGTTTTCAAGTGCTTGCTTTTCCAGCAGTAGAAACAGTCACTGGAGCATGGCTACTGACATGAGGACAATCTTATTTACCTGCAGCAGTCACAAGGGGTGCACATGTGCTTGGGTGGATTGGGCCTATAGGGCAAAACTGAGAGCAGCTGGGTAGAACTTAGGTAGCAGGAAGTGGAGAAGATGGACTCAAACAGCACTTTTCAACATACAGTTTAACAAATCAGGAACATAAATGGTCTTTGATCTATACACAGTTCTGGTCATGAAATATTTGCATTTTTTGGCATCAGATTCTCCAGCTATTTTCAATTAGCTTTAGATACAGCGAGCTGAACAGATTCAGATTTCCCTGAACCAAATACATCTCCATTATCAGAGAGTAAGCAATGCAGTACTGCATTCTTAAACAGAGGTGGCGGGGTCACAATTAGGAACTAGATTAAATAATAAACTACTGTAAAGCAGGAATTAAGTTTTTGTTTTCCTTAACATTAAAAAAAAAAAATCAGAATATTTTAACTGCAAAGGAGAAAAAGCAGATCCTACAGTGGTTTTACTTATGTAAGTAATCATCAGTTGAGCAACTTGTGTAAAGAAGGATTATTCATATATGGAACTATCTGCTGTACTGAGGTGTTTTTTCCCCTCCACTCCTCTTCACCCAGGAGCTGTTACAGCTGAAGCCCCCACTGGGGAGCCATCAGGACCCAGACAACTTGTCCCTGACAGGGGGCCTTCACCTACCAAAAAACCTACAAGAAGCAAGATGATGTATTGGGCCAACAGGAGCACCTAGAGAATCAGCAAAGCTTTTATTCTTTTCCCTCCATAAGGGTCCCTGGCAGAACCTGAACTCCTCTCCAGACTGAGAGTACACTCGCCACTTTGCTTGTAGCAGTGATCCCAGCACCAGCAGGGAGCAATGGGGCACAAAGATTACAGGTTTCTGGAAACAGTTCTGGAAGTAAATTTCTAGTGGCAACCAACCACCTAGCCAAACGTCCCACCATCCCTTTTTTGGCATCAGCTGGCTCCGAATAAGACATTCTTATTGTACACAAAGTCTGAGTCTTTGCTGCTTGAGCTGGAGAGCAGGCCTCTTGACTGCAGCGTAATAGGACAAGCTTGTCAAGCAGCATAGCTGCTAAAGGGTGAGCTCCACTGTGCCACTGATAATCACAGAAATGCTTCATTTGCCATATTCCTTTGGAAAAAAATGCATGCTAAAGTAAAAGGCTTGCCCGTGTTAGAGACCTTGGTTCTGTTCCCAACTCTGCCTGAATAACTGTGCAAGCTGTATTATCATTCATCAATCATTTTTTTTGGTCTGTTTTTTTTTCCCTAAGCCAGGAAAGCTGGCCTCATAATTAGGGTTGGAAAAGATACAGAAATTGTGATAACACTCATCACAAGTGCAAATGCTAGAATTCCTTGCTCCTTGGTTTATAGAGTGTCTCTCACTAAGCTTCAGGACATTTTAAAAGCACTTGACACATCAGATTGTCTTGGAGACCAGAATGCCAATAAGAAGCAGCCTGATTAAAAAGATTTAAAAAAAAAAAATGCCATATTTTGGGGAACATGAGTCACTACTCTCACAAATTCATAATTTACAGACTGAGGGGTGGCTCTTCTCCAGCCTCAGGTGATGCAGGCTAGCAGCTCCTCCAAAGCATGGTTGCTGGCTCTTGCCAGAGGAATTCTTTGGAGCTGTCTAAATGGGGAAAAAAGCTGACTTGAGGTCAGCTTAGTCAGCTTGTCTTGATTGAGGCTCCTGTTATCTCTGCAACCACAGCTGAGATCATTTGACCTGGTCAGGCTGTAACCATGACCACTTCAAACACTCCCTGGCCGTCAGCAGCAGCAGCTCGTGGAAAGGTGCTGCTGGCAGCACAACCAGCTCCAGCCGTCAGAAGGGTTAAACCTTCCTCCCCCTCACTCCAACACTTACTGCTCACAGGGACTCAAAATGAAGTATGTATAAGTGAGACAGCTGTTCAGCTCCTAGTTTGGAGGAGGCCAGTGGCAGCATTATGTTCAGCCTGAGATGAAAAGAAATCGAGGACTGCTGCCCACGTAAGTGTTTTCCCATTATTGGGTTGATTTGGTTGAGGGAGGGAAAAAAATTCTGAGTACCCTTTTTGTGTTTAGCGACATGACCTTACAAACCTGTTGGAAGCCCTTGTTATTTTCAGAATTTTGCATGATTTTCCAATTAACTTATTTATTGAACAATTTGGTCCAGCTTTGAACAATCTGGCCCAACAAATTTTATTCTTGCACACTGAAAGAGCCAAATGCTCCCTCTATACCTTTGCAATACGTACCCATCATTAAAAATTTGGAAAGCTTCACCGAATTCAAGTGATACCCATCAACAGTCATGAAGGACTGGGCCTAAAGAGAGACCTCCTGAACAGTAAGGGATGGAAACAGGACCCAGCCATACAACATGCTGTCAGACGTGTGGTCTGTCTTTGGGCCCAGGGTGTGCTAAAAGTGAGCAGATTTTCCAGGTAAAACAGGAACAGAAACTCATGCGGAATGACACAAAGTTAGTGTAGGTGTATTTCAGATTTTTTAGGGTTTAACTCATTTATCCCCCTCATTCCTGTATTAACACGCAATGCAAATCTCGTGATTATTACACAAACCCTAGTTTACACAAAGATGAGCAAAACCCAAGGACAGTCCCCAATACAGACAGGTTAAAATCTAAAGTTAAAATCTAAAAGCAGAACCAGAGAACTTGAGACTCACCAGAAAACCAAAGGAAAGACCAAAATAGCATTCTCAATATATTTATTTTGAAGATTACTTCTCATTGTCCTCATAATTTTTAAAGATCTTTTTTTGGATCTGCTACTGTAGAGGTATGGCCTTGGAGAACTTTAACTAGTTTTAGATTAATACTACATGACTTTCACATTCAGCATGCTACTAGGAGAAACTTTGCCACAGAAGTGCTCCTGACATCAGCACATTTCATGTTTAATCCCAACTATCAGTGTATTTTCTAATTACAGTTTAAAAGAAGAGCAGATTTTTTTCTGTGAAGCAATGAAATAGATGATAATATATTGTTTCCCCTAGAGACAACATATATACAATATGTATGATAGGCATAATACACACAATTAAGAAGATTGTGTGACCAGAGGTCATGAAAGAGCAGAGAGATAAAACAAAAACTG
The DNA here is from genome assembly GCA_013400535.1 of Scopus umbretta. NCBI lineage: Eukaryota > Metazoa > Chordata > Aves > Pelecaniformes > Scopidae > Scopus > Scopus umbretta. The sequence continues at coordinate 16,401 of VZTL01054633.1, read as the reverse complement.
TAAATATTTGGTCACTTTTACGAGTCAATCTGATCATCATAACCCTTTTGTATTCATTTGTTTTGTGAAAATCAGCCTGTGCAAATATCATTACAACAACTGCCCAAGAAAAATATAACAAATGATAAAATACAGAGTCAAAAGATACTCTAATACTGACTTTCCATTGTGAAATTTAGAGATTATTCTAGTCACAATTAAACAAGCTATTCTGCCAAGGAAAAAGGAGAAACAATACTTTTGTGTTCAAGTACCAGAATGTGAATTGCAAAACATACAACAAATCCTCTATCCAAGCAAAGAATTGTGCACTGACTTATACACTGGTAGTAAATAAATTAAAGAACACCCTTTCAAGAGGTGCTCAGGACAGCACATATTAAGCTCTTTCCTCTCTCCCCCTCTGCTCGAAAGCCATCCTCTATCTTCACTACAGCCTCCGCGAGCAAAATGGACTTTTTCCATCCTCAAGTCATTACCTTCACCTCTAATGGTGTTCCGTCCACTAGCAAGTATTTTCATTTCTCCACTACAGACTTCTATGTTGGTTTGGAGTGTGAACTCCTGATCTTTCATCGCTTTGATGATAAAAGCCCCAATGTAGCATTTTGCTGTGGCAAACCCTGTGCTTTTAGCAGTGTTATATTTTCTCTCTTGTAAATGGCTTTGCTTTCAAATTGCCACTCAGGCTTGTGGCCACCACCACCCCAGGCACACTTTGCCACTACAGATATCAGTGAAGTGCTGCTTGTACACACACTGACTGTGGATTTACCTGCGATAATTGCATTAGAATAATTTTACTCAAGAGTGTGAACACAACACTTGCAGCCAGTTTAAGCAATTTTTACTCAGTCTGAAGAATAGTGCCTTTTAGGGTAACTATATTGCATTCTCAGTTGATATGCTATCATGCATTCTTCTACTAAAATTTAAAATAGATATTGAAACACGCTGGCACTCTGAGATTAGCCGAACTATCAAAACTTCCTGATTTCTTTTTTTAGTATCCATTAACTTATCTGACTACTTGTAATTCAATACCACTTTCAAAAAACTTTCAAGCTCATACATACAGCATTGCTGAGCATTGCTGTGTTACCAAATACATATGGAAAGGCTGCTCCAGATAAGCAGCAGGTAGACAGCAATGTGGCTATGGAGAGTTTGAGAGAATGCCACCAGAATCGCCACTGGGATGCCATATGAATACTGCTGAAAGAGGAGAAAGCAGTCACTTCTCTTCAACATATCTTCTAGTATTCTCTGTAGCCTTAAGTCCCTCTTTCTGCTCCTGTTTGCTCAGGATCTCAGAAGGGTATTCCCCACCCCAGGGCATGAAACTCAGTATTTACTACTTCTGTAACATTCTTTGTACAGTTATTCTGTAGTATTTTTCCTATTCTCAAACTACCTAATAAAAGAGGACACACACTGTCAATTTTGCAACTGTAACTGTGATTTTGAAACACAGCAATTAATTATATTCTGGAGTCATAAAAGAGGTCAATAGCAGAACCAAAACCAGAACATCAGTCCCAGGTCCGTGCTCAGTCCCATGCTGCATTCAAAGGACACTTCTTTTCCCTCAGTCTGGACTGGTCACTGTCCCCTGTCCCCTTGACTACCGAGCTAAGATGAGCCATGCACGGCGAGCATGAGGAAGAGGCAGGCACAGAGAGCAGCCTGGGCATACAGAGCACCTGATGTACTTTTCATCTTCTGAGCAAACAAGAGGTCACAGGACAGTGAAGTTTTATTAAAACTACATTTCATTTTTACTGCTCTTTTCCAACTTCTATTTATCTGTAAAGGACAGAACGCGGAGGCTTTATGCTTCTGCTTTCACCGTTTTTCATGTGTGAAACTTACTCTCCTGGAAGCTGCTTTGCCATTAACTTACAGAGAAGGTCCACGCGGGTGCAGCTGGACTGCCGCTGGTACCTCGGTGGGCTCCTTCACAGCTGCCTGGGCTGCCTCTACACTGCGCGGCGACCTCCACTGCAGGCACCTCACCGACCGGGCCGGCCGTGCAGCCCGCGTCTCCCAGGCACCCCTCTGCGCCAGCCCCGTTTACTCTGCTAAACGAAGACGCATCACAGTTTTTGTGTTTTTCAAATGGGTAATAAAAGATGTCATAAGGTCACAAAGATCAGAGGCATCTCTGAGCTCAACAGATGCAAAATTCAATGCACCAATCCATTTTGAAGATAAAAATGTTAATAACGGTTTCATAGTCTAAGTAATGAATATAAATTGTCTCCTGAAAATAGATGACATTTCCTGAATCAAAAAATTGCTTGGACTTTGCTCCCCATCCAGTATCTCTTTCTGCTTCCTCTCGCTTCATTTAAGCTTCTGGAAATCACAGTTACTGGCCTTCCATGTGCAGCTGCCACTTATGCGAGTAACCTTGGATTTACTCAGATCCTTTGCTCTATTACTAAAGACAGCAAAATATTATTTCCATCCCATTTTCAACAAATGTCTCACTGCGTTTGTTCCTATAGACAAGTAAGATGTTCCTAGATTATAAAAAATGTGAAAAATCTTAAAATAGTTTCAAAAGGGTGTGTTTCACTACCTAGAACAGAGCAGAGCCAGTTTTACCTGCAAGAAATCCTGACTTACCTCATCTGTTATGATCATAATTACAAGGCAACATTATTGATGCAATATAAATGGTTATTTTTTTTCAAAATAACTTTCTCATGTTTACCTCAATGATATACTACTGAGTTAGGAGTTTAGTCCACTTAAAAGTGCAATACTTGGTATACTGTACAGTATAATACAGACAAAATTTTACTGTACAGTAAAATACAGACAAAGTAAACCCATTAATATATAGGATAAATCTTTTGTATGTATTAACGTTGAGATAAGATTGAGGATTACTGAAAACTTCGATATGTGAATACAAAATAAGTTATAGGATGTTTGTGTAAAAACCAAAAAAATTAACAACTGAAATCGCCCTTTAGGGATCTGTAAAGAACAGAACTTTGCCTAAAGAACAGTCTCTAAACTTTGCTTAAACTGCAAAACTTGTAAACATGCATATGTAATACACCTTTCAAGCCTTCATACTTACATTACTGAAATTACAAATACCCGTAATGTTGGTGCCGTATCTTTGGAAAGTTCAACAGCAATGTATACATCAACCTTTGCACTAGCTTATTGCTGAATCAAGAAAACTGTTACAGACTTCCTTCTTTTAAAAGCATTCTTATTGAAAGAGAGCATTAAACTGTATATTAGATAGATACAAGAGAAAAAAAATCACAAACCCACATGGTTCGTTTTGAAAATTCAGTTGTTCTACTAACATTGGTAAATCAATAAACTCATGTAGCAATCCCTCTGCCTGCACACAATCAAGCCTTTCTTTCACTTATGGGCTCCTTACATACAACTGAAACTGGGTATCAACACTGAAGCAGGAACTGTGTCCAAATAACAGCTCATAGAAATAATTTAAAATAATTTTCTAAATTACCAGAATAAAGACAGTGAGTCAGACTTGTTGACGCATTTTATTGTGAGATGGGGAGTCTGGTAAAAAACTAGAAAATGACCATGATGTAACAAGGAACTTAAAAATGAAGTTTCAGATTTGTAACATACATACATGAATACAGGAACAAATTGGCACAAAAATGTTAAACATTGTTCCCAACACTGTTTATAAGATTATTCTAATTTGGCTTACTAAGGAAATGAGAGTTTTATGGTTAGACTAATCTCTTAATAAAACTGCAGAGCATCATGCTATTAGTCACACAGTGAATTTCAAAATTTAAGAGCTTTATATTAAAAACTGGGTAAAGGTAAAATGAATTGATTGCAATTGTAAAATTAATACATTCCCATTTTAATTCTTCTGTTCTACAGTCCAAGGCAAGTATAAATGTTAACATAACACTGTTAAATCAAATCTCAATGCAAGAGAACCGATTGCATCTCTACTTTAAATCTTATCAACTTTCCAAATTTTCATACTAAAATATATTATTGTATTAATACAAACTACAGTATTATACACTACACTGTGTAATAAATAAAGAAATATAAAAATAAGACACATAAATATAAAAGTTTTCTAAAACTAAAAAGGTACATATGTCAGTAAGAAGGGTATTAATACTGCCAGGTTTGAAGACATACAGTACAAAATGTTGCACAGATCTATAAACTAAAAGAAATAAAATAATACTGATAGGTAAAAATCAGCTAACGTTGTTAATAAATGGGGTCCATAATAACTAACATTTGAAAATACTTATGAGCCAGATAACATGTCATGTATGTGTCTGAAATTAAAGTAAACCAATAAAGCAATAAAGCAGATTAGAAAATTTCCCTTGTAATTATTGTAGAGAAATTCTGCAAGTCAGGTATTAACCCAAAATACCACCAAATAATTAAATAATGAAATATACCAGTGTTCTTGCTTCTCTGATGGCTGAGTGTTTTTTCCCCATGATTAGTTTAGAAGTTTGATACAAATCAACAAATGCTAGTTATTGTAGGCCACGCATTGGATAAAGGCTGCTTAGAGCCTTTATAATACTGATAAATGGCACTTACAGCACACAGGTCTTGCATAAGGCCAAAGGAGATACAAAGCTTCATATCATATCCTTCATATTGTTACTACATACTCAAAACACAATTACAAACACTGATTTTGACGACTTTGCTGTCCTTACCAGTATTAACACTGTTAGTCCCTGCAATCAGAACTCAACAACAATCTTTTCAACTACATTTTTAATCACATGAGTAAGAAACTTCAGTTCTTCTATCATCTGCTTTCTTAAGGCTAACAATACACTTTAAATGATAATATGCTCTACTACAACATCTAATGTCATAAACCGCTACCTTCTAGGTTGAATTTACAAAGGTAGCCAAGCACTGTTTGCAACTGCATTACAGGTTCTGCAAAAGGGAATTTTGTAGTGCAGAAGTTCTCACATTTTAAAACATAAAATACTGAAGCGGATTTAGGAACTGTTTTACCATTAAAAAAAAAAAAATCATATAAATCTCTCCCAATTGTACAGCTTAAAAATTAATCAACTTAAGAATGAAAATTAATACTGATAACACAAACAATGCCAGATGCTTGTCTAATAAATCAGGTTTCCTACAAGCTGTTAAATCTTTGCTTCCAGAGTCACTGTATTTTTCTAATCTGCTTCATGTTATAAACTTGTTCCTAACTTTGAAAACTGTGTGAAAAATTACTAAGTTTGAGGTTCAGGCACACCTGGATTTCGTTTTGTTTTTTTGTTTGTTTTTTTTTTTTTCTTTTTCTTTTTTTTATATATATATTTTTTTACACAGTAGTGAACAGAAATCACAGTATGCAGGCTACTGCGTTGCCATGAAAAGCATGTATAATATAGAATGAACTTCATTACCAATTTTTTTTTCCTTATAGAAAAAACTATCATTTAAGCTTTATTTGTTTTTTTCTTCTGACACCTGCCCATTATTCTGTATAACTTCTGGTTCTGCATTGCTTGCTTGATTTACAACGTCATCATTCTTGTTACCTTCAGTTTTCCCTTCTTCTTCTTCTTCTTCTTCTTCATCGTCTACGTCTTGTAGTTTTCTACATTCTTTTTCTTCCTGAAGTCCTTCTACCTCTTTTTCTTCCTCCTCTTCTTCCTCTTTTTCACTGTCTTCCTCTTCTTCCCTGGTTAGACTCTCTCTCTCATCCGAGTCGATCTGCGATGGAGATGCCCTGGCACCGGCATGCTCACTATTGAGCACCTCCTGGCCTGTCTCCTCCTGTTCTGTGCTGTCACGCTCTTCTGCCTCTCTTTTGCAATAGGAGTAGCGATGATTCATGTGTTGAGAGTAAGACCCCGAGTGTGAAAACCGCTTTCCACATTTGTCACATTGGTAGGGTTTTTCCCCAGAATGCAGTCGCATGTGTTCGATCAAATGGTGTTTGTGTTTAAATGCTTTTTTGCAGATTCCACACTCATGAGGTCTTTTACCTACAAAATAAAGCACAAACTATCGGACATCTTGTAGCTGAAGTTTCAAAAACGTATACTGTTGTTTTAATTACAAAATGCTGTTGGTGAATGTATTACCAACAATTAATAATTTTATTTAACAGGACATTCTCCTCCACATGTTCTCAGCCCGGGTTTCTCACCTGAGCCCAAAGGACAAGGGTGCAGTGGTACATTGTCACAATGACAAGGGTAATTTGGAAGTTTTTTAGGCAAACTGAACACAGAAGGATAAATAGATTATCGGATGTAACTTTTAGCACAAAGAAGTGCAAATATATGTATATTAGAAAAGGAGACATTTTTCTTGCGGTAGACATTATTTTGACTCAAAACCATTTTAACTTTTCTATATTTGATGGAACTTTTAAATCAACTAAGCTTTTATGTTGGTTTTTGTGTACCAAGTCCTCCTTCCATATTATAGGTAAAAGGAAAATCATTCTAAAATCTAGGTTGGCACAAGTAAGTGCCTTATGTACAAAACTTGCTGACTACACATACATTAACTAGAAAAATCTGCTTTGTTTCACTTAAGTTCTTTCTGCTCCAGCTTTCTACTTTGTTGCCTTGTTTTTAGAGTCTCTTACAAACATACCACGAGCCTAGTAATTTTATTTTGATTTCGACACTCAAAGTTGTTACACGAAACAACTTTTCAAAGTCTGAGCCCAGACGTAAAAGATACAGACAGTAAGACAGCAGTTTTTTGGTCACATTATACAGATGATCAATGCCTCCATGTCAACTTAGGCCAAACAAGCAGCGAGGCCTCTTCTCCCTTCTTCTTCTCCCAAGTTAAGAGCAATAGGACAAGAGGAAATGGACTCAAGTTGCACAGGGGAGGTTTAGATTGGATACTAGGCACCATTTCTTCACCGAAAGGTTGTCAAGCATTGGAACAGGCTTCCCAGGGAAGTGGTTGAGTCCTCATCCCTGGAGGTATTTAAAAGACGCGTAGATGTGGTGCTTAGGGACATGGTTTAGTGGTGGACTTGGCAGTGTTAGGTTAACGGTTGGACTTGATGATCTTAAAGTTCTTTTCTGACCTAAATGATTCTGTGATTCTATGATTCTATGACTCTGAACACTGCACTTAATTTAAAAGTAGAATGGAAAGAACAATTGTGTGATGAAAAGGAGGAGTTAAGAGTCTCAGGACAGGAAAGGTGTGAAAATAGGTAGTCTTAGCAAATACAACTTGAGAAACTTGATCAAGTGGTAAAGACAAAAGGGAATTTTTTATCTTTTTAATTCTACATGTGAGATGAAATTAAAACATTAATATGCAGAATTATAATATAGGCATCTAACTGATAAAAAAAGAATTTTTTTGTTGAGACATCACAGAAAAAATAAGACAACAACAGTTATTGAAAAAAAGACTAGACACCAGAGCTGGAGTGAAAAGGAACAACTATGAGAAATTAAAAATAAAAATCAAGCCAAAAGGGTGTTCTTTTGGGATTAGATTCCATGTCTAATGAATGGCTGTTAACTTCAGATAATTACAAATGTGGCTCAATTTGAAAATCCTTCAAGCTGGATAGATACACTGCCTTTCCTGTAAAGTATCAGACACATACATGATCCTTTTTTCTTAATTTATAATTTTAATTTTTAAGTTTTCCTAATTTATAACCAGGCAAGGGAAATTAGAAGTAATACATCCTTGATTACACTCGCAGATGATTGTCCATGAGCCAGATGGAAGAACATCCCCCTCCCCATTTTTCTATTCAGTGTTTACATCTTACAAATTTAAAGAAACACAGAATTGCGGTTCTGTCAAACAAATACACAAAACACAGGTTTCTAAGCAGAGCTGAGCACAGATGACAAGAAGGACTATGACACTTCCCAAGAACTGGATTCCAGTTGAGATTAACAGTTACACACTACCAATGAAATGATGATCTGAAAATGCTTTTTCTCGTACATACCTGTGTGTTCATACTTATGTCTCAGTAATGAGCTGCTCTTCTGGAATATTTTGTCACATAAATCACATGCATACATCCCATTTTCTGTCTTTCTCATCTTTTTCTTTGGGGGTGTTGAATCAGAATCATTTTGATCTTCTACATTCGATACTCCTTCTGAGCTAGTGTCTTGCCTTTCATCCTTAAGAAAAATTACAAAAAAGGTTGAGATCAATAAAAAATGCACTGATGCAGCACACAATTTATAAAATATAAGCTGAAGCTGCAGTGTTATTTTCATTCTATTCCGTAAACAGCCAAACAAAATTGTTTAGATTTAGAGTCAAAAAAATCTTCCACTGTATCGCTCTGCTTTGCAGTCCCTTTCACCATACAGATGCAGAATTCTCACTGGGACTGACTTTAATCACATCCACATTTAACTGTTGGCCAGGTCTAAGCTACACTGACACATCATGTTTTAGGGCCCATAAAATAAATGCAACGTTAGGAAGGAAAAGAAGATTACAGACCTATAAAATACCTCAGTAAGTTGGGAAAGCAAATTCGATATCTAACTCCATTTTTCAACTAGTGTTTGTCACCCACATTTTGCTACCTCGTGGATTTTATGGAAGTGAAGACTGTAGGTTTTGATGAAGTTTTCACAAAAAGCTATTTAAGTTACAATTTAAATTTGCATATTGACTACACTCTTCCTCATGAAACTACCACAGATCCTACTTAACTGCAAATTTGGGGGATTTTACATGTTTAATTACCAAAAAGGTCTTAAAAATCCTAACTGTAGTCTAAGCATTTCAAGTGAGGCTCATCTGTAAGAAGCACAGTATTTTCTACTGATATCAGCAGTATCACTACACACAGAATTAATTTCATCGTCTATTATCAAATCTGAATATAAAAATGACATTTGCTACCTCAAATGTCATCTGTCTCAAACATCAACATATAAGCAACCTTGTAACTCTTCAAGGCTTCTCAGTTTCTGGCTATACAGAAGCCTGCCTAAAATGCTGAACACAGCCAAATTTCTAAGACTTAATTAGAAACGCTCAGTCTTTATGCAAGCCACTTGTCTGTTCTGCTCTGTCCCTACCCTCAATGTGCACAGGTGTTTCTCAGCAGGACTGATTCTGCTTAGATCACATCTGGATGTACCCAAGGAGGAACATGGCAGGATACAGGAATGGCAGATGAAGATAAATACCTGCCTGAATTTCAATTGAGAATACATCTGAATTTTGATTAAAGTGCCATTATGGGGTAGGATGAATTCAGCTACTCTGCAAGCCAAGAAACCAGAGCAGCACGAAGGGAGTAGCCAGAAGTTCTGAATAGTTTATTTCTGGATATAGGGAAAAAGGAAATATGGAGCCAGCAAGAAACAAAAGCCATGGACTTATTTTGCTTTTTGATCAGGAGAATTAAACTGTTTTTAAGATACTGAGCACTAATGTCCTAGAAGACACTTCTGAATGACTGAACATAGTGAAGAACTGACTTGTCCACACATGGAACTATATAGTTTCTTTCAGTCTGGAGTCAAGCTGCCTGAGCTAGCTAGCTTTGCAGAGGACTTGACAGTAACATCTATTACCCATTAACAATTAAGCTGAATAAACCTGATAGCTTATATTTACATTTTTATTTTTCTTGACAGCTTCCTGTTAGTTCAGCATGGATACAGAATGATACATCATACACAACACGCAGGAATACAGGGACTGAAATACCTGATTTCCATTGGCTTGGGTGTGTTTTGGTGGTGTTTCTTGAACTGCAGGACTAACTGTAGTAGAGTATGTGTAAGCCACCTGTGGAATCAAAATGGTTTGCTTATTGGCAGCGAGAGCTCTCAAGCACGGAACACTGTTCTGGTCAGCAATGGCAACAATTGTAGGTAACTGGGCAGTGACTGTAGGTATAGCAATATTTATGGGATTGGCACTTGGTGGGATTACATTTACAATAGGATCAGAGTCTGTAACACTGTTGTCCTTTTGTGGTTCTTTTTTTGCACAAGTTAAGTTCAAAGGTTCTTCTTGGACAGAATAAACACTATTCTGGTAAACACTAGTTATGGTAGATCTCTCCAATAGTTCTCCATGTTGCTTTGGTAGCGAAAGGTCAAGAGGTTCGATTTGTGGCTCTTCTTGTACACCCTCTGCTGTGTACGTGTAACCCTGTGAATTTCTTGATGAAGAAAGGTTTAGTGGCGATGGGGACGGTGTGCTACTGCGTGAACCATTCAGAGTTGATCCCCCTGGTAAAGTCTGAGATTTTGTTGTACTGTCAGGATTTTGTGAGTTATTTGTGCTGTTCTGGGGTTCGCTCACATTTGTAGTTGCAGCTTGATCATCGTTATCTGCAGGACTGCTTAATTTAACTTGTTCAGGAGAAGATGGTCCAGAAGACTGCACAGAAATTTGTCCAGCTTGCATTTTTTCAAACCACTTTTTTACCACATCCAGTGGTAGGTTTACGGAATCAGCTATTTTTGAAAGCTCTTCTGCGCTTGGTTGTGCATTTAATGCATAATATGCTTTTAGGAGCGATAAAAGGTTCTTTAAAGGTGGCTGACCAGGAGATAAGTTCTCCCCAGTTTCTGATGGGACAGGGGAGCTGGGCTTCTCAGCTTCTGTTCCACTGGGCTGAGGAAGCTGAGGAGGATTTTTCGTTTCATAGTGCTTTAATTCTTGAAGTGCATTAAGATCTCCTGGACAGTCATCACAAAGAAGACAAGTGCTATCATTGGTCTCTCCTTCAAAGTTCTTATCTTTCTCAGACTTCACCGTAAGATCTTCTGGTAATTTTTCATTTTTGCAACTATTTGTAGGAACAGAGTTTTCTTTTTTTAGATTTTGTGGAACAACCTGAAGTTGACTTGGCTGCTCCAAGCTGTAGTTGATGATAATTTTGGTTGTCCCATCTTGGTCAACCAAAGGAAGACTGATAGCTGAAATGAGGGAATGGCCAGCTTGTTGTATAGGTGCATTGCTGATTGTTTCTTGTTCTTTGGATGCAAGACTAGCATGATTGTTTTCCAATACTTGCCTTATTACATTACCATCCACTGCCACTTTAAGTACATTTTGAATGTCACTTAAGTTGATGCTTATGGGAGACACCAGACCTACTGTTGGTAGAACAACAGCTTGCACCACACCCTGAGGAGAACTGGTTGCCTGCAATGGGCTACCACCACTAAAAACCCCATTCTGCAATGGGGTTGAACAATTAATTCCTGAAGCAACCACTATGGGCTTGAATTCATAATCCACAGGTTCAGTTTTAATTTGGTTAACAGGAAGTTGCTCTTGCAAGGGTTTATTTTCTATCTTTTGTCGTATCTGTGGTCTTGCTGGGCTACCTGGTGATGCAGAAAGGGAAGGGGAGGAGCACTGAGACATCTTGAGCCCTGACCGGGCTCGACCATTCACGGGCATCAAACCAATACACTTCTTACTGCTTATGTGTGAACTGTATGAACCAGAATGGGAAAAACGTTTCTTGCAGTTTGGGCACTCATATGGCTTCTCTCCTAAAGATAAAAAAAAAGAAAAAAAGGCATATGCAACGGTTTACTAGGTTACAGTGTAACTTCATCAGGCAATAGTAACTAGGAAAGAATACATCAAAATGATCTCTCAAAGAGTCCTAGGGGAAAAATTCTTATACAGTGAAATGAAAAGTAAGAGTAATTATGTCATCTATAGCTCTGATCCTAGGGTCCTTTAATAAGTTTGTGATCCACTAGTAGATATAGGATGGAACCCACATGATCATGACACATTCCAGGATTTCCCAGTAACTATCTACATATCACATAAATGAGTCTGCCTGATACTTGCAGATTTCACTAAACTCTATTCAAGTAGTACCACTACTAACTTCAGAAGCTGCATAACCTGCTTTGAAATGGAAAAAATTAGAATATGATTAACCAAAGACAAAATACAAATGCCACAAATGCAAGTCATAATTACATAAGGAGCTATGCACATTTTATTGCGGCAAACTCAAATACAATATATCCATATCTTCCTGTAATACTCATCAGCTGAATAAAAACAGGCAAAGTTTAAGTAAAGGGAAATGAGACACATGCAGAAGAGACATGTACGTTTGCCTTCAGAGATGAACGTCAGGTTAAATTGCCAGGAAGACGCACACAACTATGCAGTTGTTACACCCATAGCCACAGTTGGCTTTTCAGGGGATCTGTGCTACAAAGGAAAAGCAAAGAGCCGAAATAGCTGGCTTGCTTCAGATTGAAAACTACATTGTACTGAGGCTTTCTCATGCACAGGCACTGTCCCGCTACCCTCTGGAAATAAAATTATGTTTGCTGAGGGAGGACTTCTAGGTGAGGTGCTCTCAATTCCTGTTATCATGGCTGAGCAACTGAAAAGAAAGGAAAAGATGGCCTGAAACCTTCTTTTCAGACTTTCTGTCACTGGGCAAATTTGAGTTGAAGAGAGAAACTGAGAATGTCTTTTGAGTGACCACATTTGACTTATTATTATATACTACTATATAATATTATATATTGCGTTTCTTACATATTGGAACTTTTCTTATAAATTGAAACTTTTGTGACGTTATATCACAATTCCAGACCGTGTCTTGAAGCTATTTTAATATGATATTTTAATAAAATCATACCACAGACAGCAGGCAGCATAGTTGTTATGTCCCAATTATTATAAATTAAAATTTTCTAGCAAGGCTCCTAACATGCTGAGCAGTCTGCAAACATTGAGAAAAAACAGACAAGTGAAAAAGAACCAGAAGGATGCCCCATTTCTTCTGCCACAAGCAAAGTTTTCCTTAACTGGCAGCGCTTAAGCTGCAACTGTTAAATTCTCTTGAGTTATCCTACGTATTTCCTGCACACAGCTGAAGGCTGCAGTCTGTGCTTACAGAGTCCCGGAGGAAGAAAAAGGAAAACACTAGTATTTTAAACTTAGACTTACAAGAGTGAGATTATATCAAAGTCATAAAGGGTAGAAATGGCAACATTAGTACATAAGTCAATGCCTTGTTTATTTACCACTGTGGATTCGTAGGTGCTCCTTTAGGTGATGTTTGTATTTAAAAGCTTTTCCACATTCAGTGCACTTGAATTTTCGATTACCACTGGACTGCGTCACATGTCTCTGTAAGAAAGAATTCGTAATTATTGCATAGGACGGCATGTTGGAAAAACATCTTGAATTTCGCATTGTAAACAGAGAAAATGCAATACAAAACTGGAAAGAATCAATCACAATTTTAAGAGACTGAAGATGGTATGCATTATGCATGAAAAAGAAACAAATTAGAAGTCAGGTTAAAACTAAGCTATGTGTATCTTCTGAATAAATCTGGTAGAGTAAAAAGAAAAAAAAAACCTAAACCCAAAATATACCTGCCCCTTCTCCTGACTTCAGATGAAGCTTGCACTGACATGTTATTTGAGTAAGAAGTTCCAGGATGCATACTAATTCTACTTGTGAAAGCAAAAAAACCCAAGAAAAACCCCAAGCCCACCACCCACAGAATATGTCACGCAGGATAGAAAAACATTAAAGCATATAAAAGCCTGTTTAAAGTTTAATCAGTTGACTTGATTTTTCCATTTACATGCTTCCAGCGCTTACTGTTGGCCTTGGATTCCTCTATGTAATGATGCCACAGGACTGCTCAAGAGAAGATGGCTCAGTGACAACAAAGGCACTCTCAGTCACAATTAATTCTCAAAATAAATGCAAAAAACTAAATTAAAATAAATAACAATATTGAGGGATTTCCCAAGAACACAACATCAAAACTCTTCACTATTTGCATTGAAGGTGTGTGGAAAATATGAAAATATGTCATATTTTGCCTTGTGAGAGCATTTATTATTAAGCTCCAAATTATTTTTAATTTATCTTTATTGTTATACTAATTAAAAAAAAAAGCTAAGAAATACATGTAAATATAGGTAGTATATATGTGATATGTATATGCAAGATATAAAATTTTATTACAATGTAAATCTACAAACATGCATTTTTAAAGACAAAAATTGCATACGTTTTAGAAGTTGGAGCATCCTAATTACGAACATAATATGGAGGAATTAGAAACTTCTCTATTCAAACAAATTGTTTACTTAAAAAAGCAGCAGCCCTATTTTAAGTACAGCTCGCTTTGCAAAAAGATACTCTACCACCGTTTGGATGCAGTTGCTGATTTTTGGTAACTGGGGCGAGTATTTTCATAATCTCACTCATGTGCTCTGGGGAAACAGCCTGCCAACAGGCAGGTACCACGAATCAGCTGGTGTGCATTAACTTTCTCTGGTGTGAAACCGTGGCGGGGAGCTCCAACACCTAATTCTGGTCTACTGCCGTCAGCAACACTGGGAGCAGATGCTCACCAAGTGCTCAGGCTATTCCTCGGGTGCAGACATGGCAACTGGGGGCTGAGATCCATGCTGGCAAAGCAGGGATGAATAAAAAGGCAGGACAATGTTCCTGTTCTGATTTATGCCTTTAGATCTGAAGAACCTGCAGCCATGCAGTTTGCTGGATGAAAGTCTGAGCACTCTGCTATGAAATATACTGTCCAAATTATCAACCCTCCCTGTTCTGCACCCTGTCCTCCTTTATACGGTACAGATGCTAACAGAAGACAAATTGAAACAAGATAATCTAAATTGCTTCCAAGTACTCTAATTCAACAGTTCCCTTGGGATAAGCATTTGGTTAATCTGCAGTTTTCACCTCTCAGCAGATACTACCCCCACCCTCCTCCCAGTAGGCTCCTTCTCACCTCCTCCCAGGCTCTGCAGCGAGGTCTCCGCTCTGATGTATCCTGATTAGCACTTGACCCTTATTCCCGTGTTTGTCAGCTGTCTTTTGCTAGTCCACATGGCTTTTCAGCTTTGTTTAACTAAGTCCCTTGAAGATGATGTTCTAGATAATTGTGCCTGACTCACTGCATTTCACTTTAATGATCCAACTTCACTGAGTCAAGAGGACCACGTCAGGATTTACCTAAGCCTGCAGAGAATCAGTTACGACTGTTTGACTTCAGATTATACAAGTTGAAGGATCTCAGCATATACACAGCTACTGCAGATGCTGGACTACATAAATATTCATACTAAATATTAGTGCATGTATTCAATCTGTCAGAAATGTTCTGCTTCCAAGACATGGAAGTCCACATTTCTCTTACCGAATTTTTAATGAGTTTTCCTGTTTTCCTGGTCATAGCTGTAAACTGCCTTGAACTTTCTGCTAGGCAGTGTTTCCATTTATTTTGCCTTACCTCCTTATATCTGTAATTCTTTATTCAGCTTTCTTACTGTCTCTCCTAAACACATAAGAGGAAGATTCAG
>VZTL01054632.1:68490-100535 GCA_013400535.1 Scopus umbretta | reverse complement strand
GGCCGGGCCTTCCCCCGGCTCGCTGCCTCCGGCCCCCCGAAAAGCCTCCGTTGCGGCTGGGGGAAGGAGCCAAGCGTTCAGCCCCCGCCTCGCTCCCTCGCGTGAACCCGGTGGGAGGCATGCGCTCCGCGGGCTCTGAACATAACCCTCCGCCGTGCTGCGCTGCTTGGCCCTTTCGCGGACAAGCTGTCATTGGGGACGGTGCGTGGGGCCCCCTCCCTCGGCCTCTGCTGTCTCTGTTGCTTTGTGTGATTGCCCGCAGAAAGGCACTGCCCGTTCGGTGGGTGCACCTTTCTTGAAATAAAGGTGAACGTTAAATGCCTGGTTTGGTTTGGCTTAATACCGCAAAGAACAAAAAGTAAACAGAGCTGAATAACCTGTGGTCAGAATGAAGCGGGCTTGTTTACTCGCACTGGTGTCACCCAATGTGTTTGATGGGCTGTCCCGCCAGCAGCAGCTTGAAAGCAATCGTGTGGTAGGTCTCCAAGGAATCATGATGGCAGCGCTGGTGTAGGAGCGAAGTGAGGGGAAAAGTCACGGCTGTTGAGCAAGCTATAGGAGAGACAGGCAAAAGTGCTTTCTGGGTTTTTTTTACAGTTAAAATGTAAAAATACTGTCATGCTGTAGAAAAGGCTAAAAAACGTGCTCTGCTAGTGCTTGAGTAAAATCACTACAGGATTGGGATGAGCAGGAGGTATTGTGAAGTGTACTACAGGACGATGATGACTGGTGTAGTAGTCACATAGGAAAACAGGTAAGCACATCGTGACAGTCAGTTAATCTAGGTTTCTCTTGCTCTTCAGGTAAAGCAAATTGAAAAACGAGACTCCGTTTTAACATCAAAAAACCAAATTGACAGGCTGACCCGACCTGGATCTTCCTATTTCAACTTGAACCCTTTTGAGGTTAGTTTGAATGTTTTATCCTCCCTTCTCACTTGGTATGCCAACTTCCAGATTTACTGGGTATTTGTTTCAGTAAAAAGAGCAAACATAAAGAAAGAAAAAAATTCTCAGCATATAGATTACTGTGCAGAAGGTTTACAGAAGGGCGGTGTGGATGTGCTCGTTGTCTTTTTCACCGTTTTATGGCAAGCGCAAACTATATTATTTTGACACGTTTCTCTCGTGCAACAGCACTGGAAGATTTGGCAGATTAATGCTACGTACTTTCTGAATGAGAACATAACAGCTACAAATGGCATGCTTGTCAGGTTCTGTTCTGAGCACTCTTGACTTGGCATTTCTTGTTGTGTCTTTGATTTTGGGTGTTCATCCCACTGCACTTGCGCAGTGCATAGGACGACAGAAGGAGTCTCACTGCTTACGCTAGTGAGCAATCTTTGAGGAGTCACTGGAAAATGGATCACTCCCTTGCACATTATATAGTTCGATTCCAGTTGCAGTCAGTTATAAAGTCTTAATGAGTATGAAAGCCAGAGGAAGACAGTAAATAAAACAACCTGGCATTCCTCCAGAGCTGCTGTTTCCCGTGTGTATACCTTCCTGATACCATCTTCATCTGCCTTTTTAAAGCCTCAGGTGCTTTTTGTGGTCTCAGTTTAGGGCTGGTCAGCCAGATCAGTTAGCAGTCACCTTGATGACGTTCAGTTCTGTGTAGATTTTAGTACTTGACTTGGAGAGTAAATTAAGAAAGCAATTTAGAAGTGGACTGTAGCTTTCCTCTGAGAGAGTGGGTTTTATTTACAGATTCTTGGTGTCAGACCACCGTGCATCTGCATTGGGTAGGCTCATGTGTTGCCTTAGGACTTTGGTTCAGTAAATTAACTCGCAAAAGAGCTCCTAAGCTCTGCCACGTTCCTGAAGATCAGTACATGATCAGTAGACAAGTGGGCTAGTTCATGGAAATCAAACAGTAAAACTCTTCTGTCATCTTTCAGAATGATAAAATGAATGAATTCTTACAAAGTACTATGTTTCCTGCCCAAAGTTCCCAGTTACGAATGATCCAACAGTGTCCCAAAGCCACCATATGCTTCCATTCCTGCCATACTTAAGCATTGCTACAGGACTGGTTGAAGGTTTAGACCAGTTGTGGCTATTTAGGGATGGCAGCTGCCTACATGAGACTTGAGTATGGAAGGGATACTGGCATAGTCAGAGGAATCTAGCATTGCTAAAAGTAGAACATCCCAAACATGTTGTGTCTTAAAATGTGTCTGTTTCACCAGGTGAAAATTCGTGTCCTGAAGCAGCTCCCTGATGCGGGGAGCTTTCTGGTGTTGTGTCTGTATGCCAGTGAACCAAGTGTTCAGAGCTTGTTGCCCGGAAGCTGAAACATGGGGGGTATCATCATATTTTCTCTGCTGTCATGGTCTCTTTTAGGTACTGCAGATGGATCCTGAAGCCACAGATGAAGAGATAAAGAAAAGATTCCGGCAGGTATTTGGCTTTTGCACTTGAAGCCTCTGGAAGGAAACTAGAAGCTCTGTAGAGGTTGTGCAGCTGTGCTTGGGAACAAGAAAAAATGGTGGTAAAGCTGTATCTGGGTAGAGGAGTAGCCATTTTGGGAAGAAATGCATAGAACAATCTCTGTATCAACAAGAGGAGAGCTGCAGAAGTGTCCCTGGTCCATGCATGGTATGCTTCTTTGCCTGTAAAGTGTGTGATGAGGCTATTGCAAACTGACATGCCCGTGTATAATCAGCTTATTGAGCTTTAGTTCAAAATCTGTCAGAAATTAAGAACTGAGAAAAGGTATTTTTCTCAAATATATGGACTTAGATCTAGAAGTATATTTTCTGTGAGGTTTCTTTAGGAATTTCAGTGGTCATTTTGGTGGCTGGGTTACCTGGAACAGCAGCAGCCCTGCTCACTGACCCGTCTGCATTGCCCCATGCAACGTGGGAAACATGACCCCAGACTTACTCTGCTGATAGATCTGCAGAAGAAATTTGAGTTTAATCAGTGCATGCAGCAAAGAAACACAGTATTTGGAGAGCTGTAGCCTCCCACCTGAATTAGCATCGAGGGCTGTCTTTAGACAGGAAACTGCTTGCTGACAGAGGAACATGCCTGCCAAGTTGGTGATGGGATATGTGCTGCTTCTATACGTGGGAAGCGGGAGGATAACCTTTTAGTCTGTTGCTGACTTCTCAGTTCTGCAAATCCATAAACTGGGTCTGTGTTAGCTTTAGGCTGATAGAATACCACAGGGCAAAGTGTTGAAGTCAACGTGATGAAATGAAAAAAGTGCATGGAATTGTGGATTGAAGAACTCAAACACCCAAATACAGAATGTGGAACAGCCAACAGAAGGGAAAAAGACATTGGCTGTAGCAAATCACAGAGTAAATGAGCAGCATGCTGCTGTTGTAGGACCGGAGGCAAACCTCTTTCCTGTGAAGTAGGAAGCGCGATGTGTAGAGTTCAGGAAGTAATTATTTTGCATTCTTTGGCAATGATGCAATTTCAGTTGCTGCACTGTGACTGGTTTTGAACATTATACTAGGAAAGATGCAGATAAGCTAGAGAGGCTGTACAACAACAGCAAAAATAAGAGGTCTGAAAAAAAGAATGCCATATGGGGAGAGCTTGAAAGAACTTTCTCAGGAAGAGGAAGGTGGAGAATGTGTGCTTTCCAGCCCATTTAAGGTTGCCCTAAAAATGGTAGCAATCAATGTCCTGTCTCTGCTGGATAAAGAGTACATGAAGTTTTCTTAACTTTCAGTAAAGGAGCGTAAGGAGACAGTTACCCACTCTTTTAAATAGTTTCGTATGTGAACAGCCTTAGGGATACTGGAGAAGTTGGGAGGTGTTGAGTAAAAAGTAAACTTCGGCTGAGGATGATCTTTGTAGGTTTGTTTCTTCTTAAGACCAAGGATACAGAACTTGGGTGACCAAGTGGTTCATATCAACCCCAGGCACTGCAGGTGAAGGGTGTTTGTATTGTTCTGTACATCCCCAGCTGCAGCTTTTCTCAGTCAGCCTGTTTATTACAGGAATTGTATTTGATTTACAAGCTTTTACTGATGCATACTTCTACACATTGTCAGCTGATTTGTCCATGTAGAAAGGAATGTGATCCCCTGTGATTCCTTCTATCTGAGACCATTCCCCTCTTCTTACAAAAATTTCTGAAATATTCTTCATCTTTTACCATCATCTTGATAGTAAGATCCTTTCTCTTGCAGTTGTCAATATTGGTGCATCCAGACAAAAATCAAGATGATGCAGATAGAGCCCAGAAGGCGTTTGAAGGTAATGCTCTCACCATTTCCCTGGGCTGGTGTATGATAGTACTTGGACTGCTATTTTTCTGTAGCTGGTTTAAATGTTTATTAGGGGTGGAGGCCCCGCTGACAGAAGAATTGCTGTGGAAGTGCTTTAGGTGAGGGAGATCTGTGGGGTGGCATTTCAGCCGGGAATTTCACTAGGTGGCAGTGTTCACATTGCCAGTTGGCAACGGGAACAAACAAGTCCATGGGGTTTCGAAGATTGTTCAAGAAAAACTGTTTAATCTGTGCATTAGATTTTATTCCAAGACCATAAGACAGAAGTAATGTGATGGGTTTAGGTGTATGCTTTGCCTTACAGTGAGGCGTTATGCCCCTTAAACTTACCTCATACCCTGTTATTAAATCACTTGGACTGACACTTTCACCGTGCTCATTCCAAAAAGTGTCTGACAGTTTCTGCCATTATTATACCCCAAATGTCGTTTGACTAATCATGATATCACTTATCTACATGAATTTAAAAAAAAAGAAAAATGACCAAGTAAAAAACAACCACACAGAACACCCCAGGTTCTACGAAGCAACATTTGTATGGTCAACAAGTAGCAACCTTGTGATGCCTTGTGAATGTGACTACTGGTGCTATTAATGCTGATGCTTTTTGTTAGCTGTAGATAAGGCGTACAAGTTGCTGCTAGATCAGGAGCAAAAGAAGAGGGCCTTGGATGTGATACAGGCAGGAAAAGAATATGTGGAACACACTGTAAGTATTCCATAGGAACATCCTGGGAAGGGGGTGAGTGGTAATCAGTCCTTTGTAATTTGTGTTTTGGTACAGCTGCTGCATGTTTAGGTCATTAAAAAGTGAGTGAGCAAACCTTGTAATGAGTGCAGGTGGACTCTGAGCTCCTCAAGGCATGAACAAATGTGCTTTCTCCAAGACTGCTATTGAGCTCAGTGCAAGATAATTCAGTGAAATTCAGCACTTGAAATAATTAGGTCAGACCACATGATCTGACCTAAATATTTTTTTCAAGTCTCTGAATGAATGATGCAGTTCAAATGTGCGTAGGTGGAGAAAAATAGGTGGTGACAGCAGGGGACCGGGAAGTTTGCGGGAAAATGACCTATAAGATAAGAAAAGGAGCTTGGATTGCATTGGCCAGGAAGTTAGCTGTCTGATGTGGGTGGACTAAAACACAACAAGCTTGAGAAAACAGATGATACGGGAGAACTCAGATACTCTAAACCAAAGAACACTTTATGTTCTGCTTGCTGTTGTTAGTCTTTTGAATATTACAAAGCAAAATAAACTTCGTGCTGGTTTGGATGGTATATATATTGGATATGAATATAACTTAAATGCAAAAAAAACCCCAACAAACCAACAAAGGGATTGTGTTGAATGAATAGGATCTAACATAGTTTTTTTAATTACTGCAGTTCATGTGATAGTGATCTCGTATGTGTTTATCTGGACCTAGGACCAGGAGGTTTTGGTCTAAGATAAAACACTGGTGCAAATCAAGAACTTGCTGTCATCCAGAGTTCTTCCCCCACAGTGGAGTAGGAATGCAGAACTGGATACAATTATATAAGCCCTATAAAACTTTTTAGGCTCTTATTTTTGTTCTTAATCTTTAGGTGAAAGAAAAAAAGAAGCAACTGAAGAAGGATGGAAAACCTCCCACTGTAGAAGAGGATGATCCTGAAGTTGTAAGTCATACACTGTTCAGAGAAACCGGGGAGTACAAAATGTGTTGCGAGGAATTAAGAGTCAAAACCAGTACGGAAGTATTATTAGACTTGCTAGAGTGTTGTAAATCCGTGCACTTACAGAAGAACAAATTCTGATAAGCCACTGTAGAGTACCATGCATTGGGTAATACCCGTATTTTAGAAAATAGTTTAACTGTAAATATATCACGAGATTATATAGATGTAAATAACCAGTTCTTTTCTTGGAGCAAGTCTTCATTACTTGCGCATCACACGTTCTTTTTTGAATTTAATTTCTTGTATTCTGAATGCTGGAACTGTGGCGTTCTCACTGTCAGCGGAAGCATGCGTAGAACCCACTATGCCTAAATGTGGGTCTAAAATGTGCTTTTAGTGTCATTTTGTAGTGGGAGCTGTTTCGGCTGTTTCTTCCATACAACACTTGAGGGTAGATGTGCTGTTCTGCAACAAATCATGTTTATTAAAAAAGACATGACATAACTTAGTTCTTCTTACCTGGTTTCTAGTCTGAAAAAGTCAAGTGATATTAGAGGCTTTAACAGAATGATGCATGATTATCAAACACTGACATCACCTTTTTTTTTTTCCTACAAAGTGATTTTTTTTTCCTCTTGATATCACCACAGTAACCCCATAACCATCTCATTTTCCACTGATTTTCAGAAGTCTCTTGCTGTTCTTTAATAAGGAAGTTTGTCTTAAGTATACTGATATTTCCTACTGGAAAGCCAATGCTAGACTTTCGTAACACATCGAGAAGATCTGCTGGGAAATTACTACCTAAACAGTGACCATTTTGCCTTTTTTTGTCAAATGTAACATTGCAAGACTTAACAGAAGAATAAGGGAGCTTGAAATGAACAGCTCTGTTAAGGCACGGCTTCATGAATACAAATGGAAATGAGACTAATATGAGGCTAATAAGTAGTTGTTTTGTGGTGTCAGGGCCAGAATTTAATCAGCAGTGTTTTATACTCTTTTCTATGCCTCTGCTGTTGACTACTGTCAAGGCAGGGTATGGGGTTATGTGGCCATACATATACTTCACATTCTTTTTATGCTTCTTACACTCTTATGTAAAACAGACTTCTCTAACTGTGTTGATGGGCATTATTTTAAGACTGGATTTGTGTTTTACAGTTCAAACAAGCTGTATACAAACAGACAATGAAGCTCTTCGCTGAACTGGAAATTAAGAGGAAAGAAAGGGAAGCTAAAGAAATGCATGAAAGGTATGAGCAGCATTCTGCTTGTGGAGTTCAGGCTGCTTTTCCCCCCCTCATGCTTCCTCAGAGAAGATAAGGAGTCATGGAGTCTTAGAAAAGTCTAAGTTGGAACGGACCTCTGGAGATCATCTTGTGTAACCTGCTGCTGAAAGCAGGGCCTTGGATTAGATTAACAATGGTCCTGTCAAGCTGACTTCCAGTGATGTAGATTCTGACACTTCTCTGCTCAGCCTGTGGGTTGTAGAGCTCTGTGCTTGAGAAATGTAACAGGAAACTTCCCCTCCTGTATTTAAGATGTTGATATATTTAGTGTGCTTATATACTCTTACGTGTATACATGGAGGCCAGCCAAAACAGTGAAATGGTGACACATTTCTGCATGTTGTTAGCAATCAAAGAATTGATTTTTCATTTTAATTAAGTGCCAGAAATACCCCGTGGCATGTGTGATCCTGAACTATTTTAGGTGTTTGGAGCACATGTTGCCTGAGTGCTCACTGTGGATGCACTTCATAGAGCGGGGTTTCTGGACCGGTCAGTGAAGGCAGTCTGGGAGATGGTTGCAAGGCACTGTTGATGACACGTGAAAATTGGGGGAGGGTGCGTTAATTCTTACCTTGCTTGCTGAAGTGTTTATTAACTTCTCAAAATATGCACTCTGAACAGTTTGAGAGACTTACCCCTAGAGTTATGAAAGAGTCCAACTTCTTTTGCTGAGCAAGAGAAGCTGACTCGCTGATTAAGTACGTGCAGGCTGGCAGTGATGCCAGACCGTCTTCTCTGCTCGCTGCTCTTCTAGGTTTGAAATTCTGTTTGCTGTGCTATCTGAGGTATGCATATTTATCTCTTCTGATAAGCACTTTAATCTGCCAAGAAACCAGAAGAGTTTTCCGAGATGTTTTGAAAGTATTACTGTGTTTCTTTAAAGTAGATGCTTGTGGGTTTGTGACTTCTTTGTGGCTTCCCTTCCAGGAAGCGGCAGAGGGAAGAGGAAATTGAGGCACAAGAAAAAGCTAAACGAGAGCGAGAATGGCAAAAGAACTTTGAGGTAATCAGCAGTTTAACTTACAGGACGGGACTCAGCAATTCTTAGCCATGCTGCAGGGAATGCCCATAGAGAAAAGAGAGACTTTTCATCTGCAGGTGCTATAAGATAACTTAAGTAGACACTTAGTAAAAGATCCTGAGGTGAAATCTTGCAACGTGCGGGGGGGCAGGAAGGAAGTTGGTAACGGTGTGCAGGACCTCATGAAAAGATGAGCTAGATTGTTCATTTAATCCAAAGCCAGATCCCAGTCTATGTTCAAGAGGGCTTTATAAAAGAGGGTGTCTGGGAGAGAAGCGTATGAGCTGGACTGGCATCCTGTGGAAAGCGGACAACTAGGATGTTTCTAGACAGTCAGCTGGGAAGAGTTTATATTTATGTACTATGTAACATGGATACAAGAAGCTGCGTATTTTGAAGAACTTGAGTAATGCTGCTCTGTTGGGTGAACCACGGGCTTTGTCATGTAATGCCAGAGAGATAAATGAGTATGTCACTGGCCTTGCTGCTAGCAGAAGTTGTGTGTTCTCATGCCAGAATGGCCACAGAGTTTGGGTGTCATTGCTGTAGGGATGCAGTAAAGCATAGCAGCTGAGGAAATTTGAGCAAGTATTACAAGCAAATAATGATGGACCAAACAGGGGAGCTGCAGAACTATTGATATTGCAGCTCTGAGTACCTGCGTGTCTTCAACCACTCCTAGACAGCTGAACCTCTGCACTTGCAGGTGTCTTCTCCAGCCTTGCTGGTGACCATTTAATCCATGTGAAAAGACAGTATCAAAGTTAGGTGTTAATGTCCAAAATGGATCACCAGAATACAGAAGAATAAGCAGTGTGTTTCTGCTAGTGACCATCATTGAGAGATGGTGATTGGAGACCAAATAACACATGAATTCTTGGCTGCTCCTGTATGTGGACTAATTCAGTGGCTGCCTTTAAAATGTATCCAAAAGCAGTATGTGTGTTGCTGCTTTGAATGATATTTAAACTATAAGGAAAGAAACCTCAAGTTTATACTCTGCAATGTGGTTCTGTCTTGGTTTCGAAAAACCCCAAACAAACCCAACACAAAAATCCCAACCTTTAAAGGTGTTCGTATTGTACCTCTGCATTGCTTTCCTGGGCTTTCCTGCTCCTGGTGATTCCAATCCTTGTTTACATCCTAGTTCTGATCCTGTCTCTTTATTCCAAAACCTGTAGGTTTTGTCCCCTGTGTACGTTCTGCAGTATTTCTGAAAACTCATAGGAATATCTGTGTCATCCAACTGGTTGCCTGCTGTTTCTAGAAGCTATTCATAGGCTGCTTTCAGAGCTGAATTACATCTTGATGTATTTTTGAAGGAGCAGATTGGAACATCTATTTTCTCCCACCCCACCCTCAAAATTTACTTACTAATTTCAAGAATAGCTTCCACCATGAAACTGTAAGAAACAAGAAGGTTAGAACAGAAGTTGCCATACAGCCTTACCCCTAGCAAAAGTGTGATCACAGAATGGTTGAGGTTGGAAGAGACCTCTGGGGTCCATCTGGTCCAATCCCCCTGCTCAAGCAGGGCCACCTAGAGCCAGTTGCCCAGGCCCATGTCCGGATAGCTTTTGAAAATCCTCAGCTTCTCCACAACCTCTCTGGGCAACCTGTTGCAGTGCTCAGGCACCCTCAATAAAAACATGTTTCCAATGTTCAGGTAGAGCCTCCTGTATTTCAGTTTGTGCTCATGGCCTCTGGTCCTGGCACTGGCCATCACCAAGAAAGGCCCGGCTCAGTCTTCTTTCTGCCATCCTTCAGATACTTGTACACCTTGATGAGATCGCCCCTGAGCTTGTCTTCTCCAGGCTGAACACTGCCAGCTCTCTCAGCCTTTCCTCACAGGAGAGATGCTCCAGTCCCTTCATCATCCTTGTGGCCCTTTGTTGGACTCTCTCCAGCATGTCCATGTCTCTCTCGTACCGGGGAGCCCAGCCCTGGACGCAGCACTCCAGGGGTGGCCTCAGCAGTGCTGAGCAAGAGGGGAACGATCACCTCCCCCCACCTGCTGGCCATACTTTGCCTAATGCAGCCCAGGACACCATTTGCTGCCTTTGCAGCAAGGGCATGTTGCTGGTCATGGTCAACCTGGTGTCCGCCAGGACCCCCAGGTTCTTTTCTACCAAGCTGCTTTCCAGCTGGGTGGCCCCCAGCATGTGCTGGTGCGTGGAGTTGTTCCAGGGGCAGGACTTTGCACTTCTCCTTGTTGCACTGCATGAGGTTCCTGTCAGCCCTTTCCTCCCGCTTGCCAAGGTCCCTCTGGATGGCAGCATGACCCTCTGGCCTATCAGCCTCTCCTCCCAGTTTTGTGTCATCTGCAGACCTGCTGAGGGTGCACTCTGCGCCATCATCCAGATCACTGCTGGTGCCTGGCCTTCCCCCATCCTGCCGTGGGGAAGGAGGGGAGCGAAGCAGACAGCTCTTCTAGCCAGAGGCTGCCTGCAGCAGCAGTATTGCAGGCACAGCTGTGGTCAGATGGGCCTTGAGTGTATGGATCCCATGCTGGGAAGTGCATTATCCCTGGGCTTGTTCAGTCCTACTGTGTGAAACCTTCAGCCTGTAGGGATCATAGATTGGCTTTGTGGGGAGTCTTCCTCCCCCAGGCGGGGGAGGTTTCTTGTTTTCTTTGCACATCAGAGGGTTCAGGAGACTCTAGTCAGGACTGCACGTCCCAAGCTGGTTGCTTCTGAAACAGGAAACCGGCATAGTGCTTACACTGGTGTTTGTAAGCTCACTTGTAGTTCCACTGTGCTGTGTCTTCCTCTGGCTCTTTACACACCTGGCTGGAGGGTGCTACATGGTGGACAAAGGGGAAATTGCTGTTCATGTCTTGAAACTGTTATGTACAGCCTGTGTTCTGGCTCTTGCACTTCTTAACTCTCCATTTCCTCTCTGGTGTTCCCAGGAAAGTCGGGATGGTCGTGTGGACAGCTGGAGAAATTTCCAAGCAAATACAAAGGGGAAGAAAGAAAAGAAAAACAGGACCTTCCTGAGACCTCCGAAAGTAAAAATGGAGCAGCGTGAATGATCCTGGCAGCACTGCCCAAGTGCAGCTCCTCAGTCCCCTCCCTGCTTTTAAGGACTCATTGGCACCTAGAGTAAGAATTGCTTTTTAGTAGACTGTTTGTTTCCAGTACAATTAATTATTGGTCAAAGTATTTTTTGTACTCTGTCCATTTGAACTAGGGCCATAGTATGAACTCGGCCAGGAACCCGCTACACGTAGAACACTTGGCTTAGGAGGGTCCCCGCCATTATTGCTGTCCTGTTTGTCTGCTGCCCTGTAACTCGGTGTTTTGTACTTCACAGAGATTGTGCCGTTTCACCACTTCCATTTCTAGTTTGAGAGCTGAACAAAATACTGGAAATGCATCCGTACCTTTCCAGGCATTATCTTTCTTGGCAAGTTCAGCTTCGGAAAGGTGCGAACTTGACTCCGGGAGTCTGCTTCCAGTGCTGTGCAGTGCAGTCAACCTGCAGTTCAAGTCCTGCAGCTCCTTGCTGAACTGTATGGTGCTTGGAAGGGCCCTTCCCCCAAGATCTGACTTCCAAATTAAAATCCCAGCTCTCAGGCTTAGACTTCTGTTAATCTCAGACCAGCTGGTCACTTCCTGTAAAGGAAAAGTAACTTCTCTTGATTAATAGTTAAGTTGCAATGGTCTGTATGTAAAATAAATTTTTACCCAAGTTACCTTTTTTTTTTCTTGGAATTATTCAAAAATGCAATTGCAAGGGTGTGAGTTGAGTGCTGGCCACTGAAATGTTGCTGCTCTTCAGCGTGAACACTTTCCCTGGTAAGGGTCTGCTGTCATCCCAAAGTCTGTTCTGACTTGCATTTAGAAGTGTCAGTCCTGCAGAGTGGCACCCAGGAGGATGGGGAGAGAATATCTCTGCCTGGGTGGATGCAGGTGTGCCAGAGTCTGTGCTGAACACTGAGGTTGTTGCTGTGCCTTTGGGGAAAGCGGATGGATTGGGAGGACTTGGGCACCTGTCAGGAATGTACCTCCTCAGAGCTTTGGGATGAGCTCAAACTCATGCATTTTGATTTTTAAAATCCTCCTTCGTGTGTGTATTGTAAGTTTTTAAGAGATTCTCAACTGTTTAAAGGCATTCAGAATGGAGTATACTACAGATTCACATATGCCTGGCAGACTCCTCTGGAGACCTTTCCGCAAACTCTTCCTAATCTGTCCGGATGGCCATCCTCATACTCCAAGAAGATACCGCTTTTCTGCCTCCTCGCTGCCATTAGCCAGCTCCTTTGACTTGGGCTTGCTGTCTTACGTGCCTTCATCTCCAAATGAGTGCAGTCCTTTGTGCTGTGCTTTGCGTCTCGGGCATTGGTGAGGTCTCTCTTCAGAAAGATTGGTTCTGCTGTCCTTGAAGAGATGTCTCTATCTTCTGGTGTCTCAACTCTTTAAGTTTTGATTAATTGCCTTCCATTTCTGCCTGCTAGGGAGGAGCGACATGATCAAGTGGTTGTGTTACCAAACAAATTTCTGCAGGAAGAGCAGCTCCCAAGGGAGGTGATGCTCTCTGACAGGGCTAAGGATTTAGATGAACCTGCTGAAAGGTGGCTGGTGCTCTCCATTCGTCTTCGTTTCTTTTCCTCTCATGCACTGGTCTGTGTGACCAGATGTAAAGTGAAACATCCTTCCCTAATAAAACTAAGGTATTCTGGCGTTTTATACATTTACTAGCTCTTAAAACAGAAGAATACAGTTCCTATTTTCTGTGTAAACAAAGGAATAGTTTCTTTACCTTATTTGTCCTGCCTAGGTGTAACCTGCTAGATAGATAGCTTGAGCTGAACCTCCAGGAGCAAAACATAGCTTAAAAAATAACATTGGTGATGTCTGGGTGGCACACAAGAGCCAAACAATAAGTAGCAGCAGACTAAGGTGGGCTGACAGGTCTGGGAGCCACTGAACTGTGCAGCACTGCTCTGTTCAGGCAGTGAAATTCCTTTTTGTTGGCAGAGTCTGATCCTCCTTTCACTTGGGAATGTGTTGGTAGGACACAACTTCCTTGTCAAGGCAACAATTAGCCACATTTGTTCTGGGGAAAATGTCAGTTCACTTCTGCAGTGCTGTCTCAGATGCAGTCTCTTCTGCTTTCTGGGTGTAAGAAACAAGCAGCGCTGGGCAGGAGCTCAGATGATTAGCTTATTTCTAAGTGCAGCCTCTTGCCCAGAGGACATGCTGTCCCTCTAACTTGGCTGCCTCTTGTTTCCTTGTCAAAGTATTTCTAGCTTAGAGATCTGTCCCAATCACTCTTGTCCCAGAGTCCTTTCTTTTGATACTGAAATACTGGTCTTTTTAGTAGCATTTCCTTTCAGGTGGTGTAATGTCTTTGCTGACCGATAGTACTGACCTTTCAGATCTTTTCATTAAATGTTTTTCAGGTAGCTCAGGATGAGTCCTGTGAGAACTTGAAATGCTTATAAGACCCACGTTATGCTTTCCCAGAGATGCACGTGTTTATGCAAATTTGACTAGTGGAGTGGCTTGGTGGGTCTCAAGGAGCGTGACTTGTGGCCAGAGTTGCTGAAGTACTAGTCATATGGGCTTCTGCAGTTGAGTCTTTTTTTTCCACTGGGTATTTCCATTGGTTGGGGCAGCAAAACGTGTAGCTTGTAACAATGCTGTTTCATTGTCAATTTAGCTGTTCATGTTTCCTTTTCTTCCTGTTGGGCCTATGACATGCTTCTGTGTCTGAATATGAAGTATTTCTCCTGTTTTATTTACTCAGCCAAGTTCTGTGAAGCTTCCCATCTGCCAGGCGGGCTTTAGCAGCAGCAAAATACCTGTCCCTTTGCTAGATATTTCTCTGCTCCACTGGAGGGAACCTGGGGGGTTAATTTTGCTCCTTGTATTCAGGCTTTGTAAAAGCAAACTGTTTTGAATTTCCTGGGTGGAAATAAGTGAATGCACAACGTGGACACCCACAGACGCAGGCTGGGCCGTTGCCTGGCCTTTGCAATGCCTGCCAAGGCAGTGGGATGGATTGAATGAAATGTTCAATTTCAAGAGTTAGAGATGGTGTAGAGAGAGAGCTCTCTAGGCCTCCTTCCTCCTTGGAGCTCTGTTTGGGTCAGTGGTCCTCATAGACTTGTCCTTGATATGCAGGACAAGAAAATACATTGGCGGGAATAAGGAGTAATTTTTTATCTTTCGGAAGGAGAAAAGGTACCAGATAGCTACAGAAGCACCTTTCAGTAGGGTCTTGGCTTTGGTTTTCTGTGGAAATAACTTGTCTTCCATGTCCAGTTCCCACAGAATGTACACAGGGCTCTACCAGAGTCCGGCTCAGCTCCTTGCTGCTTTCTGGGAGTCCAGAGATTGCTCCTGAAGCTCTTGGTTCCCTTCTGAGGCAGGCAGGTTGCCTTCCCCTCCATATGCAATTTGCAAGGGTGTATCTCCAGCTCAGCAATAGTGGGATTGGAAAGGACCATTGCTAATTACTTGGGGAAACTGCAGCAGGAACCTTCTCACTTGTGGATTAAAGGGGACAGGGTGCAGGGCCCTCCTGTCTTGTGCTACTTTGCCGTCTAGGGGTGAGTGTGGAAGATCCCCTGAGCACGTAGACAGGCCTAGGTCTAGATTTCACTGGGTAGCAAAACAATTCAGTAGAGGCTAGACCAAGTTATGGCAGCTATAAAAAGCTTGGATGATCAGCCAGAGACAAAATCTATTCTTGGTAAGACATAAACCAGTGCATTACTTAACATTTATCTTAGTTTGGCAAACACAGCGATGAGCTCTAAATTAGCTACTGCTGCTCAGGAACCATTTCATAGTCACTCAGCCACAGGGACTGTACAAAACAGAGGACTGTTGGCAAAGACAGTATGAAATGGAAAATACTGTCTTCCTCACTATGAAGCCACATTGTGGCCATGCCTTACAGTTTACACGGATGCCTATTTATATACAGGCTTTACTGCACAGCCTTTCAAAAGGAAGCAAGCAATGGTACAGAGGAGAACCAGGGCTTCAAGAGCTGTTCTTTTCCTGAACCCGAGAACAAGAAGTTATGGAGGGACATCAGCAAGAAATGGGTTGAAAAGACACAGAAATACTTTTCCTGCAGTAGATTGTAGAACTCAACATAGACTGTTGTTGAGGTCAGAAGTTTCTAATTTTCATCCATGTATGTGTTCACACAAATACATGTCATCGAGGTGTGTAAAGATCCCGGCATAACTGCTAGCTGAGGGAGTCTCTGCCCCGTATCGGCAGATGCTGGCAATGTACGATGAGGGGTGTAATGCACGGTGTTGGCCTTCTTCATTGATCACCTGCTGGCTGCTGTTGGACCTGAAGTACTGAACTAGATGGTCTGGATCCAGCATCACCCTTCTTATGTTGTCTGTGGCTGGGTCTTCTTCCAGCCCTCCTCTTTCCCAAAGAGATGCCATCTTTGTAAATGCATGGAAACCCCCTCTTTTCTTCCACCCCTTCTTCTTGGGCAGTAACAACTCTTTCACTGTATGCGATTTGTATTTCAGGAGCGTAACTGCAGTTCTGAGGGGTTAACTACAGCCAGCGTAGTGTTGGATAGAGGGACCCAGGTGGGAGAGATCAAAGGCATGTGCTCTCCTCTTCTTCCAGATGAGAGTTTCTTTTGCCAGTCTCTCTCTGTTTTAAGAAACAGCTGAAACTGGAAAGAAACTGTGAGAGGTTGGCCTTAATAGAGGAAGTTTCCCTCAGAAAGAGCTGGGCGATTGCAGTATGTTATCTAGAGCAAATGGGCTGTCTTGACTTCCTTTTCCTCTTGCAAGCCGCAGTGTGAGCAAGACCTTCCCTGCTTGGGCAGCTGAGCCCTACCAGCAGAAACAGGGGCATCGTCCCTGTCTTGTGCTCCAGCACAGCGTGTCTGGGCCCGATGGTGTGCAGGGCTGCGCCGGCTGGGTTCAAAACCTCCACGTTTTTGTTTTCCAGAATTCCGGTGGGCAGGATACCTCCTGCTGCTGGGGGCTCCCCTGCCCGCAGCTCCAGGGGTAATTCCTTTTGCTCGCTCTCACAGCTCCGGCTTCGTGTTGTGCACGAGATGGGCAGATGTTTGGGGGTGCTGCTCCTCTAGGCTGGGCTCCTGTCTTTCCCGCTCCGTTCTCAGCGCTGCATTGAGCCGTGCATGCTTCAGGTAGATCTAGGACATAGCTGAGCTGCCTGACTCGCTACTGAGGCTCGGCAGCCTTCCTTCGAGGAAGCCTCCCCGTCAGACCAGCCAGAGGGCTTCCAACTCCCAGGGCAAGAATGGACACGCACTTTGGGACAATTAGGTCTTTCCTTCGTAGCAGGAGGTCTCTGCCTCAGCCTATTCAGTGCCATTAAAATGGACTCTCCTGCATTATTGGCCTCCCTAGCCACCTGCTTCATTTATATGCCCTTTCTGGGATATTCAGTTGTCCTGCAGCAGCAGGAAAGTCCAGACGTAGCATTAATATTAACATTAAGGTGCAAAATCCCTGGCCTCACAGGCTCTGCTGGATTCTCATTGAAGCAAACTTCAATTCTCATTGAAGTAACCTGAAAATAGTCAATGGGATTTATGTGTCACCCATCTTCTCGGGTCTGGTCAAGTTGCTTCCTTTTCAAATGCCGGCAGGCCCTGTCTGGGCACTTCTGTAGCAGTGTGTCTGGATGGATTGGGGTTTGCAGGAGTGCATCTTCATGACGTAGAGAGCACCTGCAAAGGAAAATAACACTGGCAGACACGCCAGTGCAATTGCTGCAGTTCAAATCCTAGAACTGAAATGTTCTGGGGATGAACCTCTGGAGGTCTTTAACGTGACCCTGTGTTGAAGCGGAGCTGTCACTAATGGTAGGTGAGGTCAGCCGTGGCTTTATCTGGGAGGTGGTGAGGATGAGACACTTGGCCTCTCTGGGTTCTTGTCCCTGGGATGCACAGCCCTTCTGGCGAAAATATTTCACCAGTGCCCATCCTGACTGTCCTGCACCCCTGTTTGTGGCTGTTGCCCTTTGTCACACCATTTGCCACTACTGCGAAGAGTTTGCTTCTGTCCTCTTTGCAGCTTCCCTCCCAACAGCTGCAGGTAGTGATCAGGTCATCCCTCAGCCTCCGGGCTATCCCAGCCCGGCTCCCTTTGGAGGACATGCCCCAGGGCTCCGTCTGCGGTGGCAGCTCTCTGCCAGTCCCTCTCCAGCCTCCCCATCTATGTCGAGCTGCACCCACAGATTCAGGCGCAGCATCACCAGTACCAAGCAGAGGAGATACTAACTGTCCTTGCTCTGCTGGCCACGCTCCTCCTAGGAGAGCCTAGTTTTCCTTATTCACAGGAGGACACTGGCAACCTTCTCTGTTGAGAAAGGCTGTAACTTGCCTACACCATAAACTGGTGCGGCTTTTCTGCTTGGTTGGGAAATTGGGGTATTTGCTGCAGCTCTGCATACCGGCGTTGGGCGTCTGGCAGGCCTAGATGGGGGCACTGCAGGATGTGCAAATAGGCAGCTCCTTCTGATAGCAGTGCAGGTTGTGTGCCTGCTCTGATGTGCCCTCAACACGCTTTTGTGCACCGACCAGTTGTGATTGTCTGGCCCTTCAGGGCTGTCTCAGAAACGTCATGCCTCCTTCCTTGCAGAAACCAGTGCTAGCTCTTAACAAACAGCAAATAAAACCCAACAACATTTCCTTGTTAAACAACCCACGGTGAATAAAGGGAGGAGACAGAAACACATGTGATTTCTTGTTATGACACGAGTGTCTGACTGGATGTTATGCCCATAACCTAAGTGATGCCAGTGCCACAGAACACATCTGGGGAAACCCCCTGTGAAACCTGAGCTGAGCAATGGCAGAGCTGCTGCGCTGATTGCAGCAGCAAGAGGGAGTGGGTCCCCCATGTGTCTGTCCACCCCTTCTTCCCAGGCTGAAGGAGCACAAGGACCGAGGGCAGAGTGGGCAAGGAAACTAGCTGCCACAGCCTGGAATATTTTTCTGGCTGTTTCCCCGTACAAGGGCTCGCTCAGCAAAGCAGTCTCATCCTGACGCTTTGGCCTGCTGCAGCAACTCTCCACCTCCAGTGGAAGGATTTGAACCAGCACTCGCCACTGTGCTGGCTCCTGGTCCCAGTGTCTGGAAGGAAATGAGAAGCCCAGAGGACGGATCTGCTGAGGGCGCTGGCGCCCCTCGCCAAGCCCAGACCACCTCGGCGGCCCTGGCTGGGCTGGAGAGCGCCCCTGCCCTGGAGCCCCTGCAGGGCAGGGCCACCCAACCTCAGGCCTGTGAGCCACCGGCTGGCACGGGAGTGTGACGAGCCCCTGGCCAGCACGGAGCCTCCGCTGCTGTTTCCCTACCGCCGCCTGCTCGAGGAAGGGCTGCAGGAGTCAGTGTTGAACTCCAGGGCGTAGCCGGGCCACGTCTTGAGCCGTGTCGCAAGTGCCAAGAGGGAAGTGAGTCACTCACCTGCGAGCGCGCCGTCCTTCCCACCCGAGCTTCTTCCCAGGCAGGAGCACGCCGGCAGCTCGGCCCTGCTGGTGGCTCTGCTTGCGGCAGGAACCTGGCGGGCTGGGTCTGCTGGGCCAGGTGCTCTGTGGCCCCAAGGTAAGAGGCTCCTTTCCCTTCTGCTTGCTGTCCCAGGCTGCTGGCCTCCCTCCCCAAGCTCCGCAGGCTCCTTCTGTGTCTGGGTGTCTCAGGACACGGGCTGGCTGCACGATCCCCCTGCGCCTCTGAGCTGTGGCATCTCAGACAGCTTCAGAGCCACTTTTGTCTTCCCCATCCAGGCGCGCTGGGAAGATGTGTGCTCGCACGCCGCGCTCAGCAAGCAGGGACAAGGTGCGTCGTGACAGTACGAGTCAGGCTAGTGCTGCCATTGCCTTTGGGGCTACAGGGATGGTGACTGCGCACGTCTGGGTCCCGTCCCACCCCTGGGTGGGAAAAATGCCCCCATCTTTGCTTGGGTGCTAGAAAGCAAGGTGAGGAGCCCTGCCATGGAACTTCCTCCTGTGAGGAAGAGGAGGCAATACTCGGAGCCTCTCAAGGAGCCCAGGTCCTTCATCCCGCTGGTGCGTGGCCCCTGTCCTTGCCCCTGCCAGGCTGGCGCAGGGGGACAGGGCAGAGCCCGCCCAGGGCAGGGGCCAGGCAGCTGCTGTCGGGGTAACTTGCTGCAGCGGGAGCAGAGTGACCCGGTGAAGGCAGGGTCGACAGCTCAGCAAAGGCGTTTGAGGTTTTCCCCTCTGGCAGAGCTACGACAGCCTGGGGCTGCAGCATACAAATCCCGACACGGTGGCCTGCAGAGATCACCCCTCTGCCCGTGTGGCAGGGCTGGACTTGGGCTCCACCTGCCAAAACCGGCCGGACTCTGCCCCGCTCCCGGCTTCACCCGCTGCCGGCGAGGCAGCCCGGCTTCCCAACAGCACATTTCCTGCCAGGCTGGGTTA
Organism: Scopus umbretta; assembly: GCA_013400535.1. Classification (NCBI taxonomy): domain Eukaryota; kingdom Metazoa; phylum Chordata; class Aves; order Pelecaniformes; family Scopidae; genus Scopus; species Scopus umbretta. Next base: position 80,897 of record VZTL01054632.1, on the reverse strand, counting down.
TCCCAGCGGCACCGCAGCAAGCGGCAGATGCTGTGCCCTGCCTTTGCAGCTATCAAACGGCTACCAGAAAGCATTGCTGCTCTCTGCCTGAGGAGGGGCTGTTGGCTGCTGGGGTGGAATCATTTCCCTGCCGAGCAACCCAAGCTCCGGGGCACATTCCTGCAGAGTTGGTAATAAGGTGGGGACATGTTGGTGCTGGGCTCTGAAATGCTCGCAGGGGAAAGCTATGGAGTTTATTTAGTATTTCTTTCCTGCAACAAACAAAAGGAAATTGTGCAGAGGGTGCAAAATGAGTAGCGGAAACTCACAGACAATAATGCTTAGTGTCAGATCATCAGCTCCTCTGGCTCAAAAGGAACTCCATGTCCTTTCAGAGACCCGTCCTGGCACTTGAGGCCACATCCTGGTGACCCGGACTGGCAGGGATCACGCTCGCCGGTCTGCTGGTCCTGCACACTGCATGCACCGCACAACTCTAAGCCGGATGGCAGCGGCTGGTGCTTTCACAAGCTCTGTATTGGTATTTCATCTTGTCCTCATTCGCTGCTCTTGTCACTGAACAGGGCAGTTGACAGTGCACGCAGAGCCCGGCTAAAATGCTGCTCCTCTGTTTGCACTCCATGGAGAGCTCTTCTCTAGTAATACAATGTGGCTGTGCTCTTGGAAAGAACTTATATTTGGATATTTGCTCATAATACTATACTTTCAAAACCAACAGAGTTTCTGATACCTGAAAAATGTATATGTTGTCATCAAAAGTGGGTGTGTTGCCAGCGGGCTCCACCTCAGAAGGAAATGACCCCAAGGAAACATGCCAGAGGCAGACAGTGCGTACAAGGAGGCAGTGTGCATCTTTCACAGCAGCATGCGCTTGCCACGCGAGTGCTGATACAGTGCCAGAACCAAGGGGAGCAGCCCGCTGCCTACCAACGAGCTCGCATGAAGTTACCCCCAGATAACATCATGTGGAAGAGCCGCTCCAGGATCCAGCGTCCTGAAAGAACAACCTAAAGTACCATTAGTGCTACTTAACAGCATCATACGGGAATCAATTCTAGTAAAAGAAACTTATTTAGTTTTTTATTAGATTGCAAGTTTGGTTGGTAAAAGTAAAGGCATATTCAAGATTTTTTTTTTTAACTTGGCCTTGCATGCATTCAGTATTGTCAGACTTCGTGTGCATCCCCCAGGCTGGAAGAATAGTAAGTAACACTGAGGACAGGGCAGTCAAAAACTTCCAGGCCACCACAAACAAAATGCATGTTAATACCGGATTCAAAGCTATGCACTCGGAAACAGGCAGCGGTCCCAGGAGAGCAGGGGAACAGGGTGGAAGGGACGCAAGAGGGAGGAGTGCTGGCTGCGGGGCTACAGGGGTAACAGGACGTGTCAATGCAAAACAGACACGAGGCAGTTCAGGAGGGAGGGGGGACTATTCTCACCCTTTCTCTATGGCCTTGGTGCTGGGAGCGCTCGGTCTGGGTCCCCTTCTGCTTTTCATGCTTCAAGTGCAACAGCTGAAAATGGAGATGATGAGGAAGGGAATCCCCCAACTAATGAAAAGGTGGAGAAGTGCAAACCCGGCAAGAGGCCAGTCTAAATGACCAAGCGGATGTTCTGGGCGTTTCTGTGAATCTCAGTACCTTGAGACCTAACCTGAGCATTTGAGGCAAAGCTGAAAAATGAGTAAATCTGGAGTGGCGAGGAGGCCGGCACGGACATGGTCAGGTCCCAGCTCAGGGCAGGTAGAGGTGTCCTGACCACAGAGGGAGTGGTTCAATCAGACAGCAAAGCTTGTGTTAACTGCTAGAGCTTCCACCCATCAGGTGTCTTTGTGTCTTTCACCACTGAACTTGGTATGGTTTTGTCGTTTGGTTCTCTGGATTTTACGAAAGGTCTTTTTCACTGAACTTCGGTGATGTGCATGTGCCCAATCAGTGGCAGAGCCAAGGCAGGGCTGAGCAGAGGAAGGATGAAGATTTCTGACGAGAGCTCCTCCCCAGTCCAAAACCTTCTGGGCTTTCATTTCCTCTAAGAACTTGGCTGTGGCAGGACAAGCTTTGTTTGGCCGTTGCTACAGCCTTTGCAAGCACTCCCCTTCCCTCCGTGACCAGACATCCTCACTGGCTGCTCTTCCCAAAGGCATGGCCTGGCTGCCAGCCGACCTCATGAATACACTTTTATTTTGCTTTTAATCTAAGCTCCCAGAAGCGGTCTTGCAGGCATAACTGGGGCTCTTGTCCGGTCCACAAAGGGTCAGGTTCCTCGGTCCATCTTTACAGCAGGAGATGGGGAAGGAGGAAGGAGGGAGGGTGGCGGGTGGCGGGTGGCAGAGGGGAGAAGACTGCCGCAGCCGCCCCCCCAGCACCGATCTCTAGGAGCCTCATCTCACCCTTCAGGTCACCCTGACCTGGCCTGACAGGGACAGAGCCTGGCTGTTCCCTGGTCCCCTGCTCCGCACAGCCAGCCCCCCGGGGCAGCCCACCCTGCTGAGGCAGGGCAGGGTAAAGCAGGGTCTCCCACCCCGCGCAGTGCTGTCGCTGTGCGGCTCCCTCGCACTTGGGGGCGTTTGGGTCCCGCTCAGCTCAGGGGGCTTCCAAGTCCCTTGGACACCCCGAGCTGTTGCTGCGGGGGACAAGGGTGATCCTGTGACAGCTCAGGGCATGTCCAGCTGCAGTGCCAGTTATGGTCTCCACGCACCTCTGGGTGTTCTGGAGCTTCCCCTGAGCAGGGCCTGGAGCAGCAGGACATCCCGCTTTGCACGGCAGTTTTCTGAGCACTTGCACGATGCCCTGCCAGGCTGGGAGCTCGGCCAGGGCTCCTGGTGGCTGCCAGGTACCCGGGTGCACAGCCTGCTTCTGCTCATCCCAGGGCACCACGCTGAAGTGCACGCCAGGTGCTTCCCTCTGTAATGGCCTTGGGAAAGGCCATCTGCACCCTCTGGAGAAGAGCCAGGGAAGAGCTGACCCAGGCAAAGAAGCTGAGATGAGTGCTGGGGACATCCAGTCACCGGCATGGACAGAGGGTGGATTCTGGCACTGTGCTGGCTGCCCCGATGCTGCACAGCTCATCGCCTCGAGAAGCCTGAGGCCAGGCAAGCCAAAAGTCAGCGTCTTGGCAAAGCAGCGTTGCTGCCATTCATCTCGCCACTCCGTCGGTGCCCCATCTCCCCAGCTGATGAGGAGGTTGCTGTGTCCCAGCTCAGAGCCAGGGCTCACCTGCTCAACAGCAAAAGCACGACTTGAAGCTGTCCCAGGGTCTGTGCCAGCTCCTGGCTCTCGGAGAAATTTGGCTGGTGCCCTCAAACTGGTGTGGCCCAGGGGACACAACTCTCAGCCTGTCCTGGTGGCTCTCCCAAGACAAGACACCACACCATGGGAGTCTCTGGTGCTCCTCACAGCATGGACATGGCCAGGGCCTACCATGGGCTGTTTGCCATCGATGGCATTTCATGAGAAAAGCCAGGAGAGCCAGCCTTCCCAAGGGAGCACCCATGTGGACTGGCCTCTTCTGCTTCTGCTTGGGCCCATCTTGTTCCTCAGCAGCCTTGTTGCAGGCTCAGACACCTCTTTGTGCTGGTAATGGACTTTGTGGCTCTGTTCCTACGTGTTTCACAGTGAACCCAGGCACCAGACTTGGTGGTTCAGTTCCTGTAGGTGTCTGCAGGTGTGAGGTTTGTGCAGAACATGGTGCAGATGCTCCAAGCTCACATCTGCACTGTATGCAGGTGTAAGAGCAGTGTCTGCATGGAGGGCAGGTTAACCATCAGCATGGGAGCTACAACTTGGGATTTACGGCTTAGCTGGGACCACGTGTGCAGCTTTGCTTGTCACTGTTGTCTCCCTGCGCACCCCACCAATTTGCATCATTGTGTGCTCTTCAGGCTGCCCCAAATAATGGTGGTCATGATGTGAAGGTGGATGAGCCAGGTGAAGACCTGTGATGCTGTGGTGTCTCAGTGTCTGCTGAAGGTCCCTATAAATAATCAAAGAAGATAAGAGAGATAAAAGAATACTTGGGATGGCTGGATTCCCGGGTCTGTTAGCACCAACACAACTGTGAAGGAGGCTCTGGTAGGGTATGAGTCCATAGGATAGCTGAGTTTCCTGGTACTTCCCTTCCTTGAAGTTACTAAGCTCTTCTGGCTTCTGCCATTCATCTGTTTGGAAGAAGGATGCTCAAATGCTGTCTAACCCCAGATCTAACCATGGACGTGGAGTGGATTCCTATTCTGCCTTTAGAGGAAAACCCCAACTTTACCCTCTTTCAGGATCATCAGAAGCAGAGATACTTTGAGGAAACAGCTTTAAGGACTTTAGATCTTTGCTGTGGTTAATTGCCTTTCCTCTACAGCTTATTTTATTTCTCATTTCCTTTGAGCTGATGTCACACATTTCCTCTTCTCTAGTGACTCTGCAGTCATGCTGCAGTTGCTCCCATTCTCGTGTCCTGTTCTTGAGAGCTGCCTGCGTGGAGACCTTCCAGGCCCAGGTCAGAGAAAATAACCCTTGGAAGAAGACTAAGCATCCTCAGTAAAACACCCATCACTGCTCTACTAAAGCTGAACATGGACATACTGTGCTGAATCCTTTCGACTGTGGTAAGCAGAAAATATATTTTATTAGTACTATTCCTCTTGGAATATACTTTTGCTGGTGGCATAGCTTGTGATAACGTGGTTTTTGCACCTTGCAGCCATGAGCCAGTAAATCCTTACTGGGAGAGCATGGCCCACGGGAGAGAGTGTAGACTGGGAGCACAGTCCGCAGTTGCCCCAGCCATGCTCTGCAGCCATATGTATGTAACCATCCATCTCTAGTTCTGCATTGCAATGGAGTTGATGATATAAACCACCTGGGATTAGCAGCTGGTGTACTGGTGTACAAGGTAGTGGCTTGGGCTAGAGTTGCCAGGGATTTTGGTAACGCAGCGCAGCCTGCTGCAGCAGAGAACAGAACCCACACTCGCCAGTCTGCACCCTGACCGCTGCGCCTGTTCTCCCTTCTGCTGGTATGGACAATATTTACATGTTATATACAACAGGGAACCGCTTCAACAGGAGAAGCTGAGTGAGATCCCCCATAAGATACTCCAGAGTCTAGGGCTTCAGGCGTCTCACAAGTATGTGGGAGATGTGAGCTCAAGTTCCTCAGGCTGAAGAGGAAAGTGGGTATTGAGTAAATTTAGTGAGGAATGGTGCCATGCTCTCTTCTAGCTGTATTTTGTAGAGTATCTGGCTTGACAGGTGAGGAAGGAAAAACAACTCTCTTGTGATTCCTGGAAGGACTTTGGCATTGGCACTGCACAGCCTACTAATGCAAAGATATATGAGCTCTACCGAGTGCTGTTGGGGACAGGAGACAGCACTGCCATCTCCCACAGCCCACCTTTGCCAGAGATTTCTAGCAGACTTAACAACGTAGAGCATGTCCTTGCATTCATCTCCAGGTCAGAGTGCAGCCCCTTAGCTCAAAGCCATCTTCTATGCAGGGCTTTGCAGTGGAGGGGGACATGCAGGTTCACTCTCCCTTCCACCCCATCTGCTAAATCTGGCAGCTGATGAGCTGGCATGGAGACCCCACCAGTAAAGTTCAGCAGAGCTCCTCAGCAAATTTTGGAGGCTGCCATGCCCACATGCAGCACCAGAAATGGAGGGGTAGATGGACAGTGCCCCGCGGCACAGTCTAAAGGGACTTCGTGAATAACAGTTGTGCCTATGTATTGGATGTGGGTACTTCTCTCCTCCTCATGAATTCTGCTAGTGGGATGCATTACCTTTTTTTCCCCCCCTGCTCTTGGTATGTTCAGGTCTGGTGCTACAGTGATAGAGCACCTTTCATTGCAAGGACTCCAGCCCCAAGCACCAGAACTATTTGCTGAAGCTGGCAGATAGAACAGTGGGTTTATGATGCAGATTTGAAAAAAAAAAAAGTTCTGTAATGATCTTAGGTAATTAGGACTTTTCTTTTTTTTACTTATTCTAACATCAGAATAGTGTATCAAACACAAAACTCCCTACTAGTTTCTCTTGCCCCTGCACAGCCTCAGCCCTTCCCTGAACGTCTGCACCTGCTAGGTGCCCTCCTGATCTGCGAGATGCAAGCCCTCCCGACTGGCGTATGTCCTTACCAGAGATGGTCCCTCAGTGGGTAGGAGAGCTGGGCTTAGACACGGGCATTTGTTTAAGGCCATGTTGTGACAATTACCACTTTTCATACCTAGATGAGGGTGTGGAAACAGATCCATGAGATGACCAGTAGGACTTGCCTTGGGTCCTGCATGAATCAAAGGTAGAACAGGGAACAGAGCATGGCCCCCTGCCTGCTCTGGGACCTCTCCACAGGGCAGCAGGGACCGACACATTACTTCTCAGGAATGTGCCATACCTCTGTGGCCAGACCCCGAGGTATCATAGCCCAGACCATCCTCACCTCCTGGCTACCACTACCTGAATCAGCTACTACCCTTTAGAGATGAGTGGTTTTGCAGCAGGGTGGCAGAGATCAAGGTGAAAGAGGACAGATACATGTGTCACCTGGCCAACTACTGGTACTGCCACAGCTACTTGTTAATTCACATGGAACATGGCTAAAAGATTTAGCTTAAAGGTACTCAAACCCCAGTGCTGCCCAGCACACAGCAGCCTGTGAAGGTCCAAGGATGAGTTGTGGATATCTGCAGTTGTCATGTCCTCAGGGGACCTGTGAGGAGTGAGGAGGGACAACCTTGAGAAGATGACTATTGCCTTCCTGTCCTAACAACTGGAAAGTACCAAGGGGTTTGCAGAGTCTTCTGAAGAAAGGGAGAGCTTTCTTGAGTTACAGCTGACTTCCCCATTTGCAGAAGAAAATTGCAAATGTGCAAATGCGTAAATGAGGAACCAACAGCACATGGGCACAAAGAGAGACTCAACCCAGAGAGGGTGAGATGAGGGTTCATGCCACTATCTGCTGCTGGGGAAGATCCAGAAAGTTTCAAGGCAGGAGGGTGCCTTCTCAGAAGGCAGCAGTCTTTGGAGGAAAATGCTTGTTGTCCGTGGGGCTGGCAGATTGGAGGCAAGCACATTACAACGTGCAGTACCCAGCATTCCCATCATAACTCACACAAGAAATTTACGCTTCATGACTGGTGGTACTCTCAAGGAAAACCACCATGTTCTGCAAATTACATTAAAAACCCAGCAAGTTTACCATCAGCGAGCAATCTAGTGTCCTTGCAGGTGGCTCTCAAACTGCTTCACCTCCTTAAGTCAGTTATTTTCCCATGAAGGATGAGGGAGAGAAAACCAAGCAGATCTGGAGGATTGCGTCTCGGAGAGGTGAGTGCCTGCCCACCATCAGACAGGGAGTTGGTGCTAAAGCCAAGAACAGGCATGTCCGTCCTCTGGATGGTAAAACCGACAACTTAAAGCATACAAGGGATTAGACCAAATCCATGTAAATCTGAGACAAGAACACGTACAGTATTGACCATGCAGGAATTTGGTACCTCCAAACTGTAGGCAAGATTTGAAGAAATAGTAACTGAGGTGGGGACTGGTAATATTAAAAACCTGAAGGCGTCTCTTTAGGGACAGTGTTTGTCAGCAAGTCTCACCAGCGACACAGGAAAGTACAGAATTGCGGATACTTGCATTTGATGCAGAAATGGTAAGGATCGGGGGGGAAGAGGGAGTCAGATTGGTTTGATGACAACTTGAATTCAAAATGATGGCACTATAGATGGCAGCCAGGATTTTAAGAGAGATAAAGTGTAGTTAAAATCAACAATGTACCACAAAACATCACCGTCCAGGATTAGTGACTTATCTTTTACATCACTCACTGAGTGAAAAAATTGGGAGCCTATGAAGTGAATGTGAGATCCAGCAACTAAGAAACAAATACTATCTTTGCAAATGTAAGAAGGAAAATGTCAGAAAACAAGCAGAGAGTGACTCTGCAAATGGCACTAGTGAGACATTTTTACCAGATATTGTTTCATTTCTGGAATTTCTAGATAAAAATAAATGCAGGCAAGTTAGCATTAGGAACCACAGGGGGAAAAGAGGCCCAGAAAACCTGTTTGCTTGTAGTAAAAGAATACAAAGCTTGAGACAGTACAGAGTAACAGATGATTTTGTCTAAGAACCATGAAGCAGAAAAGTCTTCTGAGGTTAGAGATTAGTAATCTCAGATCTGCACTGCAGCAAACAACAGTGGGTGAAGACACAAAGGCTAGTATGGTGTGGAAATGGTATCAAAGAGAGGACCAAGAGGACAGGGTAGATGTCTGTGGCTGGAGCCAAGGCACAGAGCAGAACTCCTGTGGTCACAGACAGCTGAAAATGAAAGGTGGGTGTTGGCTTAGCAATGGTACCACACCAATCAGCTCATTTTATACTTTATATTTTTAGGTAAGAAGAAAAGCTACGGCAGGAAATTCTGCTTCAGACGTGCCCACTCAGCACCACGATGTCTGCAAAGGGTAAAGGTGGTGCTGAAGGTAGTGCCGATTCCTACATTCCATGCCACATAGACTCCGAGTTTCGCTACAACCTCTTCACTGTTTTCTACAGCATCACTTTCATTCTGGGCTTTGTTGCCAACTGCTATGTGCTCTGGATTTTCAGCCGTATTTACCCCAACAAGAAACTCAATGAAATCAAGATATTCATGGTGAACCTGACAGTAGCTGACCTGCTCTTCCTGGTCACGATGCCAATGTGGATTGTTTACTATCACCACCACGGAGACTGGATCATGCCCGAGTTCCTCTGTAATGTGGCTGGCTGCTTATTTTTCGTTAACACCTACTCTTCTGTTGCCTTTCTGATGGTCATCACATACAACCGTTACCAAGCCGTGATTAATCCCATTAAAGCTGCTCAGTTTACCACCCAGAGAAGGGGTATCTACTTATCAGCAGCTATCTGGATCATAATAGTGGGCAGCGCTTTGTATTACCTTTTTGACAATAATACTAATCAGGAGGTGATCGATTCGAAGAATTTCACACGGTGCTTTGAGCGCTACAACTCTTCTGGCAGTGTTTCAGCTGTTCTCGCCATTCATGTCATCATCTGCGTCCTCTTCTATATCGTTTTCCTTCTTATACTAGGCTGGAACATCATCATTATCAGGACCCTGTTCTCCAAATCAGTGAAGTCGCAGAAGAGTGCTCATGTCAAGCAAAGGGCGCTCTGGATGGTTTGCACAGTGCTGGCTGTGTTCATCATAAGCTTTGTACCTCATCACATAGTGCACCTGCCCTGGACCCTGACTGTTCTGGAGCAGTGGCAGAGGGAAAACTGTCAGTTGCGCCAACGACTCAATGATGCTCACCAGGTGACTTTGTGCCTCTTGAGTATGAACTGTGTGTTGGACCCTATCATCTACTGCTTCCTCACCAAGAAGTTCCAGAAGCATCTTTCAGAAAACCTGAAAAGCATGAAAGGGAGTCGCAAGTGCTCCAGGCAAACCACGGACACAGTGATTGATGGCACCATTCACCAAGAGGATGCCATCAGGATCTAGGTGAGCTCTGTTCTGATTGCAGACCGAGATGCATGAATTAGTAACTCACTTTTTCTCAAGAAGAGGCACTGAGGAACACAAAAGAGGACCAGGATATTACATTTCCTTTTTCCCATTATAAAGAAGAATGGACACTCAATCCTTCATTCATCTGCAACTGGCAGAACTGGAGCCTGTAACACTCTGGCAGAAAAAGCACCTTCTGTCTGAGCTGCTGTTTTTGTGGGCACTGAGAACAGCTCAGACGATCTGCTTTTACATGAAAGACATGTGTCACTGAGTCTCTGCAGCGAGCAGGTGCTGAGCGCACTGAAGTTACCCATTGTGTCAGCCCAGATAGCACCACCCCTGGTCCTTTGCCTGCCCAGTTCCCATGAAGAATCCAGTATCAGAGCTGTAAGAGACTTCCAAAAAACCTGGAAGAACAGACTGAGTTGCTAGCATTAAGTGACTTTTCTAAGAAGCTTGCATGGTACTGTGAAGAGAGTATGAGCTGAAGAAGCTCTTGAGTGGTTAGAAGCGGCACAGTCCAAGGAGTTCCTCAAATGCTATCGAAGAAGAGATCTGTACCTCTGATCCCTTCCTAGCTACTCACACGGTCTGCTGGGGTCCGTACTTGACAGATGTCTGGGGGTAGCTATTGTGAACTTTTGCCTTTGCTCCCAGCCCTTGAATCAGTCAAGCAACTGGACTAGTAGGCAAGAAAAGGGAGAGAAATTGGCAGTGCCTCAGCCCCCATCGGACTGTTGTCTGCCCTGGCTTCTTGTATGATAGCAGAACTGGCAAACCAGTGGCCTCTTGCACTCAGTTTAGCAATTTTTGGCTGACTGTGTGTGTCTGTGGAAATGCAATCTCACTTTGGAGGGTCCAGAGAACAGAAGATTATTGTCAGCATGGGCATTACAATAAGAAGGAAAAAAGCTTACAATGCTGCAGTATCTTTGTTCTTATTTATTTAAATTAGGGTTGTAGCAAGCAACTGTACATTATTCCTTCCCCCAGCCTTTCTATTTCTGCTACAAAGAAATGAAGCTGCCTAGTTCCTGATATTCTACCGCAGGTGAAGTATTAGGTCAAGTCATGGCTACTTGCTGAGCAAGTTGGTGCTGCAGTGAAACAGTACACTTGACAGACATGTAATTCACACACTCCAACGAGACTGGAGACTCCTCACACAGGGCCGGCTGCAGTCAGTTGGGGCCCAGGGCAAAGTGATTCTCCAGGGGTGCCGAGTTCTGTAACCAATCATGAGACACTTGAGGTTCCTTTTCTGACCCAAATTGCTCAATCCAGCACAGGAAACTGGGCAGGGAAGGGAACTTCCTTGTTTTCACAGCAGTTTTTGGTTCCCTAAACTACATAGGAGAGTCAGGTTGATGACAGGAAAAGTGTATCTGACCTGTGACACTGATTACTCATATGCAAGGACAGCAGCCTTCCTACACCCACCAGAGAATGTGAAAGATAAGGTCACGTCTTTCCAAAGATAGGACCAACATTTGTATCACACTTTGCCTACATTCAGTGGAGATACGGGTCCTTCAGATATATCTCCTGAAGATCCTCATGCAGCTTTTACGCTTACTTGTGTGAACGAGCAGAAGAACTAAGATGTTTCTTCTTCTAATGCCATCTGCCAGGGCCAGCCATGCACTCCAGACCCAGTGCCAGGCAGAGGAAAGAATCTGATCACAACGTGAATGCATTTCCTTCCTGGTCCTGGACTCTGCTCCAGTGATGGCCACCCATGAAAAAACCCTGCTGGCACCTCTCAGCAGAGAGAGAATTCCCTGACTACGTCCCTCAGCCATGTTCAAAGCTTTGCCCTGATCTGCAGCCACCTGAGCCACAGCACGCAGCAAGGGGGGGCGATTTCTGTAATTTAAAAGCCCAAATCCCACTTGCTGGAGGAACCTGCCTCTGTATTTCTGCCCTCCCCAGATGGCACATTCCTGCAGCTGGCGGACAGGCTGGAGCTTTCCTCTTCTCCCCTTGCTACCCGATGTGATAGCGGAGCTCCCTTGCTTCACAGCTCCTAAAGCAATAAACAGATGGAGTTTGGCAACTCTTAAGGGAAATGGAAAGGGGATATTACGTGGAGGTCTGGTAAATGCGTGATCTTCTATTATAGGATTCCTGGAAAGCGTGCAACAGAGTTTACAGTTACTTACTTACTACTTACTGTGTGTAAATAACATATTTTACTCCACAGAAAACAGCTGAAAGGCCAGTATGGGCTCAGAGAACAAATGCAAACTTGCATCTAAGGAAAAGGGTTAACTGGAGGAAAAAGCCTTGAGGACACTTCAGGAGGCTGTCTTGTAGTCATTAAGTAATAAGAACGCATTTCTGAAAACCAGTCTGAGCTACTTCTGTTCCTGGGATTACTCTCTTGGTTTTGCCACAATGCTGCATTACTCTGCTTTACTTTGCAATAAAATGGCTCCTCAAAAGTTCTTTCAAATAAAGTGTGCTCCCCCAGCGTTTTGCCCTTGAACTTCTCCCGCCTTCTCACCTTTCTGCGTTCACACTCGAGGGAAAAGCCTCGGTACGGCGCTGACACAGCCCGACTTCGGTGCCGTGTTGCTTTTCTTTTTTTCACATCACCGAGGGACCTCTCGGGAGAGGTGACTTCAAGGCTCGGCAAGTTTCGACCCGCCAGGAGGGAAGGGGAAAGACAGAGCTGCAGGGAGGAACCAGCTTCTGAAAAACCCGCCGGAGCTCTCCGGAGCCCAACCAGGCAGCAGGCCCCGGCCCCTCCGCCCTGCGCGCCCGGGGCGCTGCCGGCTGAGGCGCCGTCAGGCGGCGCTGCCGCTCCGCCCGAGAAGCGGCCGGGCTGTCCCCGGCACCTCGCGTCGCGACGCCCGCAGCAGCGAGGGGGCAAAGCAGCGG
>VZTL01054632.1:8083-68352 GCA_013400535.1 Scopus umbretta | reverse complement strand
CCTCGGGGCGGCCGGGGCCGGGCCGTTCGCGGGCAGCGGCAGCGCGGGGCAGCCCTGCTCGGGCAGCGCCGGCGTTGCGAGGAGGCAGCGGAGCAGCCGCGCTCCCGAGCCCTCGGGTGGGTTTTGTCGCTCAGGCTGGCGCCCGGGCCGGCGGGTGCGGGCGTTGGGCTCGGCCGGGCCGCGACCAGCTGGGCCTGGCGAGCTGCGTCGGAGCCGGGATGGCTCTGCTGGACGTTCCTGGTTCTGGGAGCGCTGCGCAGAGCCGCTGAAGCTTTATCTGGAGCCAGCTGAAGCACAGCGTGCCTTATTAGTTTGGTTTCTGCACTGCAGGGTGCGACTAAATTGCTTCCAGACGAGACCTAGTCCTTGATGCGGCGTAGCGGTAGTAAGTCTGAGGGAGCGTCGCACAAAAAAGGCTTGGTGGGCCTTGCGTTCCGTACGGAGCTAGCTCTGCTTCGGTGATGCATTTAATCTGTAGAGTAGTAACTTCCAACTGGTAATTCAAAGTCAACCATACCGATTGTGATAACATTTGAACGATTATCGTTATCTGCCTCTGTTGTTTGGTTTCCGTCAGTTTTGTCTGTTGCGGATTATCTTAAATTCATGATACTGAATAAGATAGGTTTGTTGAAAATCATGGCAATTCGTGTGCCTCAAGTTGCTGTTTTCATATTAAGCTACTTTTAAAAATGTGTGGAGTTAGTGGCTTCCTCAACCTGCAAAACTACTGACCTATCGGACCACCTATCGTGTTTGGTTTTTTTCTTATCACCTCATGGTGCGATACTTACTTGCGCAGATTTGCAGTCCTTTTTTTGCCACGCAGACAATGCTATGCAGGTACACTCTCACTGCTCTATGTCTAAAAGGTAGCTGAGGTTAAGTCTGGCAGTTTACAAGCCGTCAAGGTTACTGCACAGTGTCCTGCAGCTTCCACCTCGCGCTCGGCTCTCCTGGCCAGCCTGAGCAGCAGTTATGGCACCTTGGTAACTGTGTGTTGCTGGGCTGTATGGCAGATTGGATTGAAAAGCTGTCACTTCCCCATCACGGATGTGTGCAATAGCTGTAATAATTCCTGAGTAATCGGTGCCTTTGGAAGGATTTGTAGTTTCTCAAAACTTTGCCCTGTAAATAATCAGACGCTGAAAGAGTTTAGAATTGAATATGTCAGAGTACAGTTTATTAAATGGGTTTCCATGTTTTGTGTTAATGGATGCTTGTTAAAGCTTGTATGGGGTCTGCAGAACCCTGTGATTGAAAAAGGACCTGTCAGAATGGAGATGTACAGGAAACTTCTGAGGCCTTAAATGGAATCGTGTCAGGATTCAACAGCTGGTATTTTCTGTACGGTCTCACACCCAGCAGTGTCTACAGACAACCCACCTACAGACAGCGTTGTCCCTTGCAGCGGCTCCTGAGTGTTTTTGTCACCTAAACCATGACCAGTGGCACACACTGGTTAGTCGTAAGTTGAGGAAGGTGTCTTTCAGCTTTTTCTTGCTTTGTGTTATCCTTAATTTATTCTCTTCCTTTTATCCTAATTTGTCTGGAAGTTCTGCCTTTGGTTAAAGTGCAGCAAAACAAGCATCTCTTCAGCAGTGGCTCCTCTCTAGCAGTGATTCAGGGGCAGTTCCTGCGGATCCTATGACTAGAGGCACTCCAGTACCTGAGGGTATAACTTCAAATCCTTTCTTCCTTCTTGCAGCCGCCTCTAGAGCTGTAGAGAAGGTAGTGCTGCAAGGGGTCAGATCTCCTCCTAATGTGTTACCCAAACCTGATGTTTAGGAGAGTGCTGTGGGCAGAAGACACAGCATGTTGGGGCAGGCTCTTCACTGTGTATGGTGTCATTTTGATCCACACCGGTCTCTGCTGTCTTGTCTTTTCCAGGTTGTCACTCATCAGTCCCATAACTGGGCAATATAACTAAAAAACAAGGTTTGTATTTAGAAAAATAATGTAGTGTTGTAATAAGCTGATTGGGAACTTTTTCCATCTCTTAGATAAACTCTTGGGCTAGTTTAGTTTCAGAGGTGAAAGACCCATCTACAGGGCTGTTGCCACATCCCAAGAGCTTCCTTCTGAGGCTTGAAGTTTGCGGTGTTTGTGTTTGAGTACTGACAGTCCTGTTTCTCTGAGAGTCACCAGCTGGAAAATAACGTAAGGTGTATGGCAGCTTTAAACCTTGGGTGATGGTTCATATTTCTATAAATACCGTACTATCATATGTAATTCCATATTTTAAGAATAATGATTTTACAAATCAGTCTCATACTAATGTCTTTTCTGTGACAGTTTTTTTGACAATTCTATTTGAGCTTAAGACATAATTTCTTAGATGTGATTGATTTAAGATGATCAGGATAGAAAAATGCGTATTTAGGACCAGGATCATTTGAAAAAGTAGGTGATTAATTATTCTTCAAAGCAGAAAAGAAAGTGGCAGCTGTTTTCAAAACCACGTGGAAGTATTCTGAAGTAAGCTCGATTACTGTTTTCCTATCAGAATTTCCCCATGCTGCTTTTTTGGTAAAGGCATAGTAGTTCTCATATACCTGTTGGGGAAAACACTGTCACAGAAAACAACCCCATTGGTTCAAGGCTTTCAAGTTTAACATCAAAGTTTGGTCCCATTTGCAACACATCTGATGTTTGTTCAATACTTTTATAAGAGCTCTTGAAATTTCAGAAGCTATTGCCTTGATTATTCTGTGCACTTCAAATCCCCATTTCCTGTCCATCCAGAACTTTTGGGGTATAGGGAGGGGAGCTGGCCTTTCTAGAAGATATAGGGACTCAAAGATGATAGGGACTACTTCCCCCCCCCCCCCCCCCCTTCATTAGCTTGGCTGGCATTCTGGAGAATATAAAGACACATTCTTCTTTTTCTACTGGATCAAGTTTTTTCTTTTCTATCCAGTAATTAGCTCTTATTGCAAGCCTGCTGCTACATTGAGCTTTCTGGTTATGAGGAAAAATTAATTCTTTTGGCTTAAAAAAAAAAATGTTACAAAATACTCACTCTTGACTGACATGAAGAAAGCCAAAAAGTCCTCATGAGTCAATGATACGACTACTCTCAGCATTTTAAAATAAGATAGCAAAGGTATTTTGACAATTCTCTGTATTATTAATCTGTGTAGTAGCTTTCCAGGACCTAAAGAATTTAACTTTATGCTGAAGAAAAAACAGTGCCAAGTTGTTGAGTAAGGTTCTCGAATCTCTAAATGAAATTACCTTTTTTATGGATCCTGTTATAAAAAACACATATAGTTGGTCTTTACTGAAAGTATTAGTGCTCGCTGAACTACCACCAGCATCCAGTATGTCATGCAGCTTCTTTTTCCAATGAGGGAAGTAGAGTGGACCAGTTCAAGAGAGCTTTTGGCAGACACCATTAGTCAAGGGTGACGGCCCTTTGGGGAGTTTCTTGGCGTTGACAGATTTTGAGTCCACAGTATTTTCTGCTGCCTTTTAGCTTCAAAGGTTACCTGTTCCATATGGTAAGCAAGAAGATAGTAATTCCTCAGGCTCTTGTTTAGCCCGAAGGCCTGTGTCATCCTGCTGCTTCTGCCGAAACTTCAGTCCTGTTAGTCCCTCGCCCAGGCCCCTGGCTTCCCTGGGGCTGGTCACAGGTAACAGAGCTACCAGGGCTCCGAGCGCTGTGAAAATGAGTTGTGCCTGCGTTCCTTGCCTGTCCCACTCGGCAAATAAAGCTGATTTTAACTTCACATGAGTGTAGGGTTAAACAGTCTTTGATTACAACTGCAGTAGGTTGCATGATGTGATTCACTTTGCAACTGGTATCAGCTAAAATAAAAATGCACAATATCATCACTTGCCACAACTCAGCTAATTACAAATATCTTAGTAACGATGACCTGCTCATTCGTCTGTCTGCATTCATTTTATGTTCTAGATTTTTCTGCAATCATCAGAAACTTCAGAACATACAGCACTATTGTTGCTAGGATTTCTTTGTTGTCTAGTCTGAAGAACTACTCTGAAGAAAGTGTGTTTATAGCAATGAAGATGTCTTCGTGATCTTGTTTGTTTCCTCCTGGAATAAAGCAACACTTGCACATACCAGGAGGTTGGAGGACCTGGTCTGCATGATGCTTGAAGCAGTGTAATTAATTTTCTGGTTTTTGTTTTGTTTGTTTTTTAAGTATAGACCAGAGAAAAACTGATGGCTCTCCATCAACCCCTGTTGACTGTTTTGTTGCTCTTTGTAATATGTTTGGTTGCCATTTGGCTGAATCTGGTAAAGTAGTCCGACTGAGGCCCCTGTGGATCACGAAAAATCTCAAACAAGTCTTCTTATGGTATTAAACTGTCAGATGTTTCCCGCTGTGCTTCCTTTGTCCGTGTCCTTGGTATGTGTCGTCCTGCTCCTTCAGGGCCTTCCAGTGATTTTTCTGTGTTTGTAGCAAAGTTGAACATGCATTCGGCGACCCTGTAGTGTTGCTGCTCGTGAATGAACCCAGAGGCTCACTGATTGCAACAGTGAGTAGTAGTCCTTGTTGGGTTGCTGCATGCACTGCTGTTCTACGTTTAGAAGAAGGCTTGGGAGAACGCAGGGTGCAAAAGCTATCTTTCTCTATAGTAAAGACAGAGTTTCGAGTAGGGCAAGTCCAAAGACTGAAGGCTTATGTCACCACAGTTTTGTTGTCTGGAAGTATGTTTTTGTTTTCTGGAGAAGAGAGTTGTTGATTGGAATGAGTCATTGTTTTTAGAAGTTAATATATTTGAGTACTCTTGAAGCGAAAACATTTTGTACGGGCTAAATATAAAAATCTATGTAGTGACTAGACTGGCAGTCAGACGATTCAAATACATACTGGCATGAAAGAGAAAAAAGAAAATGGGAATAGGTGGAAGGACAACAGGGAAGAGAAAGGAAATATGAATCTGTTTTTTACTGTGGAAGTTTTGTTGTCCTGGCTGCAAGATCTTTTGAGGCTTGTGTAGAAACTTGGCACTATTTCTGTGCATTTGAATGTCGCCTTTTTTACTGGTTGTCCTAGTCTGGAGCATAGGTAAGCTAGAAGCACTCACAGTAAATAAAATAACAGCCCTTTCTCTTTTATAAAAAATAATGCACAACATACTCAGGATCAGCTCAGAGTTTCTTAGGTTGCATGTGAGTTGGTCACTGGCAGTATGTTAATTCATTCTGAAGAGGACCTGGAATAACATGAAAGAGAAAGAGAATTGGGAGATATGGGACCTTTAGGGTAGATTTGAAAGGAAAAAAAAAGTCGTCACACACTTCTTTGCCAAAATTGTACCTAACAGAGGAGATGATGCTTCCATTTGTGAGATGTTAATTCTTACTTGAAACTTGACTGACCTGCCAAGAGCAGAGAGGGGAAAGGATTTTGCCAGGGAGCTGTAGGAAGAAGCAGCAAATCTTTTACAATCTAAGTCTGCATTTGTTTGATACCTGTTGATAGAGCTGTAATGCCAAATGTAAGTTTTGGGGTTGTTGAATTTCAAATGCAATGTGTTCATTCTGGCTTTGGGTGATTTGTGACACAGTAGTATTAACTAGTTGTAGATACTGTAATCACAGCAATTATTTTAAGTGTGATTAGGGATGTGCTTTTGATGGTGGTTACGGGGAGCTACCCCCCGCCGCCCCGGTTATGCTGTCCGTGCATAACAAGCGGCTCTGAGATGTGGAAGGAAACCTTCACTGGGATGCGGTAGTGCCAGGGTACCAGCTGTACAGACGCGGTGGGGTAGGGTGTAGAGTGGGAGATGGGCCCTGTACGTGAAGGATTTTTGTGAAGGGTAACAAATACAGGAGGAGAAGCACGGTTGGGTCTGTATGGGTGGAAATCCCAGACCTTAAATGTACTACTGGGATTATACTGGCAACCCCTGGGTCAGGGCAGTGATAGTGATCAGGAGCTATTAAGTGAGATCAGAGAAGCTGCAAATTTGGGAGACTTGCAGTGGGAGATTTCAGCTACCTGGACAGAGACCAGTTCTGTGCCTCCTCAGGAGAGGAAAGACCGTTCTTCTAACTCAGTAAATGACTGCTTCCTACAGCAACTGAGTTTAAACTGACAAGCGAAGCTGCTTTTTGGAGTGTTGTGGTGCATAGGACCTACTTTAAGCTAGTAGTGGGATGGCTTATAGCAACCACAGTACAATTAGATAGAACTGAGTAGAAGGGGACAGCAGACAAAATAAATCCAGCACATGGATATTCAATTTCAAGAAATTAAAATACCTAAAAATGAATCAAGTACTTTAAAAATCCCCCAAGCCATAAAAAGATGGGCCCAGAAAGTGAGCAGCCTACAGGGAGCTTGGACTCTGTTCAAAAATACTCTGTAGGAAGCCAAGATACACCATTTAAAAGTGAACAAATTGGTCCCCCACAAAAAATCCCTGCATGGCTCAAGTGGAAAGCTAAAAAGCCATTATGGGGGAAAGATGAGCATTTAAAAAGTGGAAAGCGTGGTGGGTGTGAACAAGAAAATATGTAGCATGGCCGGTGAAATGTAAAAGAAGAATTAAAAAGGGTGAAAAGGAATTTGAAGAGCACCTTGCATAGGAGGCTCAAACCAGTAGTAATACATTCTCTAAGTCCAGGAGTCCAGGTAGGGATTGTGTGGGCCTGCTTGGTGACCAGGGGTGGAATGGATACCTGGGGATGGTAAGACATTACAGAGAAGCTCAGTGAATTCCTTGTCACCGTTACTGCTAAAGGTGGGCTCTAGAGGACAGCCTGGGAACAGCATACAAGTGACCGATTTCCAGCAGCAATAAAGTGATAGAGTTATAAAGGACAAAATCACTGCTTACTGGAAAATACCGTCCATTGGAAAAGAGTCAGCATGGCTTCTGTGAAGGGAAATTCCACCTTGTTAATGTACCGGAGATCTGCAAGCGCATGGGTGGAGGGAAGCAACAGCTATAATCAAATTTTCAGAAAACATTTGGCGAAGTTGTATTAAAGAAGCTAAAGTTTACCCAGGCTTGGAGGAGAGGTTCTCTATCAGTGGAAAGCTGGTGAAGGCATAGATTTGGGCTGCAGGGGACCTCATGAGGTGGCCTTCTTCAGTCTCCTGCTCACGGGAGGTAGGTTGTTCAGGATCTCGTCCACTGGAGTTTTGAAAATGTGCAAGGGTGGACATTGCACCACCCCTGTGGGTCACTCTTCCAGTGCAGACCACTCACACAGTGAATAATTTTTTCCTATGTCAAACTGGAATTTTCCTTGTTGCAGTTCATGACCAGTACCTCTTTCTCTAGGCACTTGAGGTGAGTCTGGCTGTGTCTTTTCTACCCTATCTTTTTACCCTAGCTCGAGACAAGCCTTCATTGCTGCCAGGACTCACAGCTGACTCATGTTGAACTTCTTGTCCACCAGGATCTCCAGTTTCTTTCCTACAGAACTGTGACCTCTCAGTTTGTTCCCAGCCTGTCCTGTTGCATGGGATTGCTCCATCCCTAGAGCAGCACATAGCGCTTGCCCTTGTCGAACTTCATGAGGTTCCTGCCAGCCCATTCTTCGAGCATGTCACAGTCCATCTGAATTGAAGTTCCGCTTTTCAGGCTTTTGGACTGCACCCCCCAGTTTGGTCTTATCCACAGATTTTTTTTTTTTTGAAGGGGTGTTCTGTACTGTTGTACTGGTCATGATGGAGATGTTAATATTACATGTCCACTATCAGCTCTTGTAGGTAGCTATTTGTTACCAGCCACTAGTTAGATTGTAGACCTGTAATCACAATCCTTCGAACCTGGCTGTCCAGACAATTTTTCATTCTCCATGTAGTCTGTTCGTAGTTTATACCTGCCCAGTGTGGCTGCAGGGATGCTGAAGGACTCTGCGTTACTGAAATGAGATACAGAGTATTTATAGCTCTCTTACTCCACAGAGCAAATCATTGCATCAGAAAGGGCAGTCAGGTCGGCCAGGCACCATTTGCCTTTGGTGGATCCATGCTTCTTGTTCAGAATTGTTCTCTTGTCCTTCATATGCATGCTAATGATCTCTGTGGATTTGCTCCACAGTCCCCTGAGACACTGAGGCAAATCTGACTGGCCTGTATCTCCCTTATTGCCTGTCTTGAAGGTGACATTTGCCCTTTCGCAGTCATCAGTCACCTCCCGGATTGATAGGACCTTTTAGAAATGATAGAAAGCAGCTTCTTCTCCATTCTACTTGGTCTTACGGAGTTGTGGATGTCCAGTTTTCTTGAGGCAGTCTCTAACTTCATCTTTCTGTACCGTTATTAGTGTCTGGGAGCAGCAGGGACACGCGAGTCCCTAAGGGAAGGGATGCTGAGGCAGGCAGCAGCAGTGGTCTTGCCAGCACAGGTACAGTCCCTCAGGACCCACAGGGTGAGCAGAACAAGCTGGGTGATGGCAGGTAGCTGGGTTAAGACAAGAGCCCAGCTTGGCAGACAGATCCATGGTGAGGCAGCTGTGAGGTCAAGCTGGGAAATCAAGTCTGTAGCTCAGGTGAGTGTCAAAGGTGGGAGCCGCAGCCTAAAAGCAGCTTCCAAGGCAGGGAATGGAGACCTTCACCCCTCCAGTAGGGCTTTCTGGAAAAGCTCTCCCAAAGGTCACCAGCTGTACTATCTTGGCCCTGAGCCCAGGTGACCAAACCCCCAGGAGGGGGATATTTGCTGGGGGCCCTGACAGGCAGCACTTTCTTCCTCCAAGCTCTGACACAAGGCACAAGGACTTGGGAGGCCTGAGAGCAGACCTTGATGGTAAAGCCTGAAGCAAGGAAGACGTTGAATATGTCAGCCTTTCTTGTGTCCTTGGTCAGTTGATCGCCTGCCCTGCTCAGCATCCGACGGATGGTTTTCTTGGTCTTTTGCTGCCATTTCGCTCACAGAAGCCCTAGAAGCCCTTCTTGTTGCCCGTTGCATCCCCTGCCAGATTTGAGGCAGCCAAGCTTCTGATCTCTGCATGCTTCATCAGTTCTGGTGCATTCCTCACATGTATCTGTCTTTGCTTGGCCTCCCGTATGCTTCCTTTTTGAGCTTAGTCAGAAGATCACTGTCCGGCCAAATTGTCCTTCTTCTGCATCTGCTCATTTTCCTGTGTGTTGGGATGGACTGTTCTTGGGGGGAAGCTGTCCTTGAGGATCAGCCATCTCTCCTGGGCTGCACTGCTCCTTCAGGCCCTCCTGTAGTACCCTACCTATCGGATCAGTCTCCTGAACAAACTGTAATCTGGCTATTTATTTTGTTACTTGTCATCTTGACTTCTCCTGGGATCTTGAACTCTTACCGTGTTACATCACCACATAAAAAAATGATCTTTGGTGCACTGAGAAATCTGACTTCTGTTTGCCCCACCACATTGCCCTCATAGCGGATACTGAGGTGATTAAAGTCCCTCTTGCAAACTGTGGTCTGTGATCACTAGGTTTCTTACAGCTGTTTAGAGAAGTCTTCATTCACTTCTTGACAGAGGATCTGTAGTGGACATCTACCACAATATTCCCCTTTTTTGGCTACCCTTCTTACTCTGACTGTGCAAGATTATTAGAGGTCTGTCCATCATCCCATAGCAGAGCTGGTTCGTCTGCGCGTTTTTGTCACCCTGTCTTACGTGTGCTATCCCCTACTTGGTGGGTCTTCCCTGAAAAACCTAGTTAAAAGCCCTCTAACTAAATTAGCAAGCCCAGGGAGCAGAAGACAGGGCTTAGTGGTCACTTCAAAGGCTGGAGACGAGACAGCACTGTAGTACCCTTAATGTTGGTGCTTAGACTGGTTTTGTCCAGCATTTTCACCAGTGATCCGGAGAAATGAATGACGGGTGAAATCCCCAGGCTTGCTGGTGTTACTGAACTTTTGAGTCATAAAAAGCCGCACCAAAGGCAGAAGGAGCAAAGGCCAAACTGAGTGATCAAGAAGGTGGAGAGGAGCTTCTGGATAGATTAATTTACATGAACTTCAGGTAATTAACATAAGTATGGTTTAGATTGCTTCCCTAAATTTAAGGGTAATTCATCTAGGGAAAAGCAGTCTGAACCCTATTTATCTGTGAGCTGGACTCAGAACAGGCAGTTACGACTCCGGGAGCAGAACCTAAGGACAGTGATGGTTCGTTGAAATAACTCCTCAGTGTAAACAGCAGCCGAACAAAAAGCTGAGGATGTTGGCTGTCATTAGGAAGGGTGTTGAAAACAACAGACAGAGACATCATTTTACTGCTCTGTAGTAAAGCTGTGGTTGCAGCTACATCCTGTATACCATGTACAGCTCTGGTCGCTGCATCTCAGGGGGGAGCAGAGAGTGGAGCAGTGATGGTAGGGGATGGAGCAGATGCCTTACAAAGAGAAGCTGGAGCTCGGGACAGGTTTGCAGGGCGAATGTAGTCAAGGTGTACAAGATCCTGAAGGTAGGGGACGTGCTGAAAGTGGAGCTGCTTGCCCAATCCTGCCATACTAGGAGTGAAGGCACTCGGAACCTCGTTCATCTAAACCAGCCCAGAAGTTCCTTACGCGGCAGGTCGTGAGCCGCCCCGGGCGGCTGAGGGAGCTGCCGACCACAGCCAGTTCAGAGAGGGACCGGTCAAATTCGTGGGAAACGGGTCCGTGAGCGGGTGCTGGAGGATGAGGCAGGGATGTCCCATCGGCGGTGCCACGCTGGCGGGTGCTGGAGGGGCGTGCAGGGGTGGTGGAGGGCGGCCAGGCTCGCGCCCTCCCTGCCGGCGGCGTCGGCTGCTGCTGCTGGGCGCTGGGCCGGGCTCCACGCACCGTTTCTCTGAGCCGGTGGGGTGTTTCTGTGCTCCCACCGGCCTCTGCCAGCACGGCTGATGCTGCGTGAAGCACATGGTTTAATAAATCCGCTTAATTAAAAGCAGTGGCTCTTACTGAGCAGCTGAGCGTTGAACACTGTCATTTAAACTGTTTTTTCCCCCAGTAAAAAATCTCAAATATCCAGTACTTTATTCTTTAATTTTTTTGAGCGGGTTACTCTAGCAACTGTTGTTGCTAAGACACAAATAGCTACAGATGTTCTCAGAACTGATTGCACTGTGATAAATACCATGGTGGCCTCTAATGCAAAATAACAAAAGAAATAAGTAAATTTACCGTAGTCACAACCTTTTCAATAAAATCGCAGTGAAAGTTGAGTACTGAAACAGAACTATAGATTAATTTCCTGGTAGCCTCTGGTGGTAGCTATATGACTTTTTGATATGTATTAGTGAAATCTTCTATTGAAAATAAAATGTAGAGCTGCATAATGTAAATAATTCCTTTTTTTGTGGTTAATATGATGCAGATGTGCTCTCTGACTGATACAGGATTAAAAATTTCAGTCTTTTGTTCAGGAAATTTTCTTATCTGTTTGAACGTGTCTGAAGTGGCTTCTAGAAATTAAAGGTAGTATGCGCTGCTGTTTGAAAGTTTGTTTTAAAAAGCTTTTAAGACAAACAGCAATTTTTTTTTCCTCTGGAGCTGCAGCTCTAGAGATTTGCCACCCATTTATTGGTGATCAAAACCACAAAAATGTATGCGAGCTGCAAGATACCCGGATATCTTATAATTTGTGGTCTTCAGAACAAATTCATTAAGTCTCAAACCAAGTTGAATCCTCATGAACAGAGGAGGTAGTCGACTTTTCTACTTACATTTACATAAATTACTGTGCTTTGTTTTGTAACTAAAAGGTTAATAGCAGTTTCATGTTCTTGTGCCATGTGAGCTATGCACGTTACACGTATCCAGAAGAAATTGCCGACTTGTTTCTGGGCTCGGTGGGAGTTGTTTTTCTCGAGGACGAAGTTGTTATTTCCAAATTTTCCTTTTGTGAAAATAGTTCTTTTCCTCATTAAAAATTACCCTGCTGTGTTTCAAAATCAAATTTAACAGAATTGCATAAGAACTGGGAAGCCAAGCTGTATGTGTGTCATTGTGCAAGTGAAGTGAACTGCAGACAGCCCTAACATTGATAGCCCTTCAAGGATTTAAAAATAACCTGAAAATTCCTATTAATGAAATTGGTATTGCTTAGGGTAAAACTATATTTGTATTACCACATTTGATTTAAGTAATTTTCTCACTTTATAAAAATGGCACAATTTTTTTTTTCCATTTTAAGATTATGAAATTTTAATCAAACCATGATTTTTCAATCCTACAGGACTGCGTTTACAGGCTTGTCATGGCCACTCATGCCTTCAAAAATAGGGCATACAATCTGCCTTCCCTGTAACTTTTGCAGTGTTTTATTCTGAGTCTTTCGCAGTTAATAAACAAGGGAAGAGAGAGCACGGAGAGGGGGCAGTAAACAATCCAGCAGATCTCATGGCAAAGGTTTATTCTTTGGTATTCTTCCCAGTATTTTGCCAATATCCATGTGTGGTGTGTGTGCGTATCAGGGTGTGGGGGTGTGTGCGTAGAGAGTGAGAAAAAGCGAAGAATAGCAGAGTGCAAATCTTTGCCGTGAGATCTGCTGGATTTGTTAAAGATAGGAAATCAGCAGACTGGTGTGTAGCACAGCTTTCATTCATTAACTCCATTCTGTTTTGTTGTGGTTTGTGTTGTTGTTTTTTTTTTTTTTAAACGGCTGCTCTCTGCTGCTGAAAAAGGAAAATAATAGAGAATGGTACTTACAAAAGGGGTGGATTTAACACAACAAAGCTGGAGGTACGGTGCCTTGACGGTGGATTTTAGAGGGAATCTTTAAGAATTGTTTTGGAGAGCAAGAGTTGTTGAGTGCTGATAGTGTTAGAAAGTAGGATGTGGGGGTATCACAGTTTGAAGTTAGAAACCCAAGCTGCTTTTCCCTCTTTACCTCATTTGTATTTTCAAACACCCGAGTAATGCACCTATTCGCATCTGCTTGGCAGTCGTGGGATGACTGTCAGGCACTGAATGTGCAGCCTTCATATGGTATTTCTAAATTAACTTGTGAGCACCATGGGAAGGAGATCGTTCATTGTGTTACTTACAGGTCTACTTGTGAAAGCAAATGATTCATTTAAAGCAAATATTTCATTCCTTGGTGGAGGAGGAAAGCTAGATGGCCCCCTCCTCTTCTGCTCCTCCCTGCCTTTCTTTGCACGTCACTGGAATTGCATTAGCAACTTCAGTACTTAACTCCCTTTTCTGTGACGTATGTTTGCAGCTTTTCGAGTTTGTATTCGGACTCACCAGGTAGAACATTTTACACACCTAGGCATCTACTTACTCATTCATTTTGTTTGCACCATTGTGATGGTACAACTTCATGGAGAATTTTCATTATCTTGTTTTTGCCTGAAGGAAGGAGAAATGAAGCTTAATACACAAAATTGTTCAATTCCTCACGGCTCCTTAAGGGGCTGTTTTATTCCACGGACCGAACGAGGAACCAGGCTGATGCTGTCATTTCCTGTGATCTTTAATCAAGCTGTTTAAAAACAAAATGGGAGATTCTTCAAAACTTTAAAGAATGCCTGTTTTAGCCAAATCCTCATGAGGGATCCTGCAGGAGCGGGCGGCGAGCTGGGTTTGCTTGCTCGGTGTAGGCAGAATGCTAGTTTGGCTATGTTGAAAGCCAAGTTGGAAATATTTCAGCAGCTTGGCAGATGAAATATTGTCACAGTTGGATATGGAATGCTGAGATACGGGGAAGAGTAAAATGATAAAGAGACTTTCCTGTGGAACAAGGAGGTTATATCTGTACGCCCGCTCACACCCTGGTGTGGAGGGGCACGGGTTGCTGCCGGCGTGGGAGATGACTGATAGTGTATTTTGCCTGAAGATTAAAACTTAAGCCATAAACCTTCGGAATAAAAAGCACTTGGTAGCTGTGCAGTGCATAGTAGTGTCAGTATGTGTCTCTTCTCTCTTAACTTTTTGTATTTATTTCTTTGGATGTTTTTAATTAAATTAAAAAAAAAAAAAGGGGGGGGGAATCCACAAAATCCCCCTGTGCCAAGTNAACTACTGGCATGGCAGTCTTGTGCAGAACAGAAAGGAGGCAACTGATCTGTGTGATTCTGCAGTCCATTCCTCTGCTTTGATGCCTTCAGTTTTGAAGTTTAGATAATGTGTCTCCACAACTTGAGCAAGCAAAATGAAATGATGCGCAAAACACCTCTCCTTGACACTTTACAGTGTCGGTGTTCTGTGCAAGTTGGAATTAAACCAGGATGGCTATTCAAAACAAGTCTAGATTGAATAAAAAATGTTGTTTAATTCCAATCTTACAAAATAATTTTCATCAGATAAATAATGAAAACCACCTCATAAAGGTAAAAAAGTATAGTATTTTACTGGTTTTCAGAAGTGTAACACTCGACTAATTTTCTGAATTTGTTTTTTTTCGTTGCTGCAACTCATTTGATGGCTTGTTGCGCACTCATCCACGCTTTGTACAGGTTTTCTCATTTACAAGCCCAGTGGTCCACAGAAGTATTCTTAGCCACCAGAATCTACTTTTCAGACCTCCCTCTCGCACACACACGAATATAAATGGATATATAGATGGAAAAAGTGACCAAACCCCAGCTGCCCCCAAAGCTGTTAATCACTGATTTCCTCTCTTCTGAGGTTAGCAAGCGTCGGTCGCCTTTGGGAAGCGGTGGCTTCGCGTGGGATGGGGAGCAGGACCGACGGCGGTCGCTGTGCTCCTGCCCGGCAGTTGTGTCGGCACCCCGTCATGGGTGCAACTGCGGCAGTTGGGACTCTCTCTGGAACTGAAGAGATCACAGATCTGCTTTGCTGTCTCTTCTGTTGTGGCCACTTACCGTTTTAAACTGTTCTGTAGTAGAAACGCTGTGGTAAGCTTATCTGAAGTACAGTCACCTTGAGTTTTATATGAAGTACAGT
This sequence comes from Scopus umbretta, assembly GCA_013400535.1. NCBI lineage: Eukaryota > Metazoa > Chordata > Aves > Pelecaniformes > Scopidae > Scopus > Scopus umbretta. The sequence goes on along the minus strand of VZTL01054632.1, from coordinate 53,546 downwards.
CACCTTGAGTTTTATGTAAGTTAGAAATCTAACTTTCAGATTTGAGATACCACCAAAAAAAAGTAAAATCAGTGTTGTTTATCTTCAGTTTTTAAAAATCAACTTTGTTCATGGGGAGCTGCTGGCTAAGTAAGATAATACACTGAGGCGGCTGCAGCTGAGCAGGTGCAAGGCGCCGGGTTTGCTTTTTGGAAACCCAAGCCCCGGGCGGGGCGTGGGTGCGCACCTCTCCTCCTGGGCCAGGAGGCGGCTTGCGGCGCCCGGAGGTGCTGGGCGCTGGCGGAGGGCAGGGCGCGCTGCCCCAGGGCCGGCCGGCTGCCGGGCAGCGGGGGGCATCGGCCGTGGTGGGGGTGCTCTTAGGGAAAGGAGCGCGGCCGGAGCGGCTGCTCCCCGGATCTTTCGGGGCTTCGGCGCGGAAGCTGTCAGCAGCTTCGCTCGGCCTCCCGCTGCAGGAGGAGCGAGGCGGGCAGCTGCCCTCCCCGGCTCCGCGCTCACAGAGGGAATGGCAGGGAGAGGCTCGGGCCTTGCTCGCGGTCCAGGTGCTTTCCGTGCCCGGCCACGAGAAGTCGTGTCGCTGCTCTACAGGAGAACTGGGTGGTTGGGTGGGTGATGCAGGTGGAAAGGCTGCAGAGCCGCATGTGTATCACTGTGACTTGATGTCCTCTGTTTTGCCAAAGTGAAACATAAGAAAGATGGTAAAATTCTGGTTTCATTTACTGTGGCTGTCGCTGAAAAGGGGCATCCTGCTGCCCCGTTTGCGTGCTCTGCCTGTTCCCCATCCTGCTGGCTCCCCCCAGCACGGGTCTGTGCGAGACCAGAGCTGGTCCCGCTTAAAGCAGCTTAGCAGAAAGGTTGTGCTTGGGTGCCTTTGTTGGTTTGGTTTTTTGTTCTTTTTGTGCCCCCCCCCGCCTTCCTTTTCCCTTAGAAGAAGGTCAGATCCCAGATCCAGACTGCTGTTCAGCCACACAAATCTTTGGTGGCCACAAAGGAAGGGGTGTCAAGCGAGCAAGAGTGGGTTGCTGGAGGTAAGGAGGGGCAGGAGCTCTTCCTTCAGCAGCAGCTTAAACTGTGAGTGGTGTAGGACGCCTTTGCTGGAGAGAGACCCCGTCACTCCCAGCTAGTCAGGCGTACCGGTGAAAACGCATCCCTTGCACCCAGACATGCATGCTGCTGCTTGTTCTGCCCGCTTCTGCGTAACAACAGCTACCAGCACTAGGTCTTTGCGAGATGCCTTCTGCCCAAGCTGCTATTTCTGGAGGTACGGAGTATTCTCTAGAAGAAAGCGTGACGCCACCAGAGGTGAAGTTTTCACTTGCCGTCTAGGCAAGTGGTTCCTGCTCATCTGCTTTGGTTCACTCATTTGCTACAAGATGCCCTGCTCATTTGGGAAGAGAGTTTTGTTCACAAGTGTAACTAACATATTCTGACGTGACTCTGGGAAACTTTTTGTCTTTCTAATTATTTAGATCCTTCTCAAAAACAAAATTAAGGAACTGCTCACAGCTTTTAAAGAGAGGATGGAATGGGAAGTTACTGCTGTATGGATCGAAGTGTGATGTGGAATCTTTTTCCATGCTGAAGAGTTTAGTTTGGGATTTTTCTAAGAAACTACACAATGAAACAGTGTCAAATAACAAAAATGAAGGACAAAGGACAGGATGGGACCCGTTGGTAGCAATTTCAAATATTCTTGCTGTTGGCCATTGTATTCTACACCCCTATTCATAATCTTTGAATGCCACAGTTGCTCTTAAGTCTTGATTTTTCTCTGTTATTCCCACAGAAAGTAAAAAGGAAATAAGCTTTTATATTTAAAATAAAACAGATTAAAATTGATGGAGGAAAAACTGGAATGGTGACAGTAGTACTTTGTATTGCGTACTTTCTTGTGTGTGGTGTGAATAGGGGGGTCACTTCCAAAGAACCTGAGTTATTGAAGAGACTTACTGTGAATTCAGTTGATTTACAGTTAAGGCAATAAAGGTAAATAGCTTCGGTTAGGGCAGGCAGCCTTGGAAAATACTCAAGCCCTCAATGAAATTTTACTCTGGCATATCTGATACACCCTGGCATGTAAGAGCATTACCTGTCCTCAAGTAAGGGAGAAGAAACCATTTGTGTTTTCATGGTTAATATGAAATTATTCCGGGCTGCAAAGCATCCCCATGCTCGGCACGTGGTGCTCCACCGAAGGCTGGCTGCACGTGCTAGGAGTTTAAGTAGGTCTGGCAGAGGCCAGGAGGGGGAAATAGCAGTTGTTTTCAGGACACCAGAAAGTTGTTTCTGTTACCTTGTTTAGTCACTTCACATAGGGACCATTTCATGATGTGGAGGTACCTGAATGCTTCAGACACGGTGGGAAAACAGAAGGGCAGAGGGAAAGCAGAGCCGGGTAAACAGCCTTTTGCATTTCCACTGAGATTTTCAGCAAAACTTGCATGGCCATGGAGGCAGGAGTAGGCTGTACCTCGGCACAGAGCACCGCTGTATTTGATTTCTTCCAACCCACTAAGTGCTTTTCAGGATTTCTTCTAATTTCTGTAATCCACTTAGGTTCTGCTCTGTGTGCAGTAATGCGCACATGTGCGTATGGAAGAGACAGCTCTGCTGGGATGGGAGAGCAGGCACCTACTTGCTTTTGGTGCAGTTGAGATGGAGCTTGTCTGAAGAGGTTAGGGTTGGTTGTTTTTTTTTAATAAACTGGCTCTGAAATGAGAGGGTGAAAGAAGAGCAGTTGAACACATAGGTCATGCTGTTCGTGGACATTGGTCAGGCAGAGGGGGAAGCCGTGGAGGACATGTGCCTTTATCTTTTGCCCAGCAAGTTGCAAAAATTAATCAGGTTGTGAAAGTAACCTGCAAAACTTCCTTTTCATGGTTTTAAAACTCTGGGGTTTTAAAGCAGCTCTTTGGTGTAGTATAGAAGATCTCTTTGCTAAATGCTACTGGGTTATTTAGCTTCCGGAGTAAAAATTATTTTATAAATTTTGCTCAAACTTCTCTTTTTGAAAGGTGCAATTGAAATAAAAAACTTGCTTTGTGAATTTGGCAATAAACAGCACGGCATATAAATACATGTAGGTGTACAGTCTTGTCCTGATTTTTTTTTTTTGTTGTTCGTTATATAAATGTTCTAAATTAAAACAGGTTAGATTAAATCACACTGTTTACTGACCTAGTAGACCAGACTTGATCATTTAAAGTGTCTTTAAAATCACGGTGCACATGTCTGATTGATACATTAGCTTCTGTAGTCAGTATGGTCCAAGTAAATGATGTAGAAATGTGCCACGTGCGTAGAAAAGTCTGTATCTTGAAGCTTAAAGCTAAATCCCTTGTTTATGAAATCTTTCCATATATGAATTTCGTCTTTTAATTGGGAGATGGCAACATGAGTTTAGAAAGCTTGTGGGTGGAATACATAACAATTGATGTTCTCCGATAGCCTAAATGATAAGCCCCCCCAAAAGTACATAAAGCTATGAACGCTTTTTTTTGACAGGCTTTGAAGACTGCCGAGGAACACACGATTTGAATCATTTAAGCATTAAATAGTAATACCCATGGAAGAGCCACAAGACTTACCCGAACAACCAGTAAGTACATTTAAAAAAGCTAAAAATGAACATATAGAACAATTTGGTGATCTCACAAATTCAGTATACAGTTATTTTAATTAATAATGTAAAGTAAGGCTTATACTCAGCGTATTTATCTAGAGGTAAAAAATCATTCTGCTTTTAGTAAAATGTGTTGTAGATTTAATTGACTATAATCGTACAGTCAATAGTAATAACAGGAATAATTATATATGCTTAAACTCTATAATGTTTCTATGTAAAAGAATTGCTTGTTATGCTCAGAAAACCAGACTATTTCAAGCCTGTTCTACAGAAATTAAAATTCACTATTTTAATGACAGAATCGGCATGCTGGTTATTACAGTGTATATAATCTTTAATTCTTCTTGTGCTTGAGATCTTGAAAAGGTCCCGTAATCCATTATCTCCGCAGGTGGAAAGCATTTTTTTTAAATTCTTAATTTTAACAGTGTCTTTGAGTAGGGAAGCATATCTTAAGTGAAAAGTTGCTGTCCAGACATCTTCCACATTTGCAATACTGTCTGTATTATCAGTAACTGATAATATCATGTCACAGAAGTTTTGGGTAGAGCGATTATTAATACAGTATGATATGAAGTTAAATTTGTATATCTAAAATACGATAGCATAGGAATTAAGTGAGAAAAGTTTGTATTAATGTTATATTCCCAAATTAAACCTGATGCAAACTCAACAAGAAATTGCCAAGTTACCTTGAGAGTGAAGCTTATTTTAATTTTGGAGACCTTTTCAAATGCACGCAAAAATGGAGTAGTATGCTGAGGGCAAATTGGTAATGTTCTCACTGGAAAGATTTTGATACTTTTCAATGTGAGAATTTTATGTTCTTCAGTTAACTAGTTAGAAAATACATTGTAATGTCATTTATGCAATTTTATGACTTAGGAACTAAGTTGAATGAAATGGAAATGTAAATTTACAATTGTTGAAAATATTGCTTGGCACAACATGCAGATTATGTGCCTGAGTCAATATGCACAAAATGTGAAACTAATCAGCAAAAACCTATGATATGGTCTCCAGATACTTGTGGGATTTACAAATGAATTAATTGTGTGTACCAAAAAAGGAAATAGCTGTAATTACATCCTTATATAATGAAAACTGTCTTTTTAAAACTGTATTCTTCAGAGCATGAGAGACAGGGTACAGCTAACTTTCGGTACATGAAAGAATCCTCTCTAAGCAGATTCTGCTGTAACTTTCGGCTGAAGATTTTCTTGCTAATTTAAGTACCTTATGCCAGTCAGTTTTTCTGAGACAGAATATGAGACTATATTGATCTCAAGTAGCGAGGTGGTCTTTTGAGTGCAGTGGCACATTCTTGCAGGAGGAAATGAAAAGAACAATCTTTTTGGTCTTTTGTAGCGAGATCATTCCTGAAATAAGTGAATTTTCCTAATTAAAAAACCCAAAAGCAACAAAACCCAAAACTGAAGTCAGCTTTGCAAAATCCTGTCAGTCTAGTAGCCCAATGTTGATGTTGTAAAAACTTGTTTTCTTTCCCAAAGGATTCTACTTTTCTTAATCATGGGAACAAGATTAGTATGTTACTTCAAAAAATAATGTTTATGGCAAACTGTTGATAACTGAATCTAGAAAGGAGCCTGTAGAGAAGTCATGAGGCTTTTCAGTTCAATGTATTTTACTTAAAAAAACAAACAAACAAACAAACAAAAACAACAAAACCAAAACCGGGTCATTTTCTTGTGTTGGTGTGGACTGATGGTAACAATTGATCCAAATGTATACAGTGTGTCTTTTCTAAATGAATGTTAGACTTCTCATTTACCCCACACACTGCCTCCTGGCATGCCAAACAGGCACATCTTTTGTCCGTTTTTTGAATGTTTCTTCCCTTTTCAAGTCTGAATTAGAATGGAAAAGTTTCTGTGCACACCGCAGTGCTAGAAAACAGAAACAGACATGGGAAATAAGAGAGCAAAGGAGAGTTTGGGGGAAAATGATCACAACTGACCTCCTGACCTTCTCATGACAAAAAAGTTATTAATTTATAATAAGTTATTAATCCAGATTAGTTTTTAGAAGTAATCCTGTATAGTAATCTCTCACTTGGAATGCACTGTGGATGCATGTAGTTGCTTTTTATAATACTTTATTTAATCCTTAATGCTAGACAACGACTAAAATCTCCTTTTTATAAGGGATGGTGAACGTGTGTTACACTCATTGCAGACATCTGCTGGGTTGCTCTCTGTTCGGAACGACTTCCCGTATCAGAGAGCAACGGCGTTGGAGAGGGCTCCAGAAAGACCCAGTGCTGCCAGAAGGGTAGAGAAAATGCGATGGTCATGTGTTTGGGCTGAAGATTTTTCTCAATTGAAGTTGGCAAAGGGTTTGCAATAAAGTTCTGCGTTCCCGACTTGCGTGCATTCCTCCACTCACGACAGCATTGCTGCAGTCTTCACTGGCTTTGGCAGCATTTGCTCCAACAAGGCATTGCCTTGCTTGTTGGCTGGCTGCGAGTCGGGGGGTTTCCCTGCTCCTGCTTGGTCTTGGGCGTTAGTCTATGAATGTCAGCCTGAGAGTTCGATTCAGTCGTAGAGCAACTGTTATCTTGATGTTGGGAGGAAAAGTTTATTTCTGCTTTGTTTCTGAGTCTGTAAATACAACTGAACTCCAACGCTGGTAGATCTGGTGCAGAAACAGAGGTTTCCAGCACAAAGAATAATTGGGATTTTCAGTTACAGAAATTTGTGATTTGGGAGCAGGTAACCCTTGCATGTACCTTCCCAGACCCCGTTCCCAGAAGACGGGTGTTAAAACAGTGCTGTCTGCTAAGTGCCCTGCGGGGGGACCGGGATGAGCCGTGAGTGCACCTGTGTTCTGAAGCAGTGACTCTGGCATCTAAACGTGTTGCAGAAATGTGGAAGGCTGTAAAACTTGCTGCTAGAGGGAGAAGGTGGGTGAAAGAAAAGGCAGTATGTCACAGAACATCTCACTCAGAAGGCTGCAGGCTACAGAAACTAACCCTGTCATCCTGCCGAGGATTTCAAAGTAGTATGTAGAGCCTGCATGCAGAAAACCAAATTTGTGTTCAAGCCAGTGCTTTCTGTTGTGTAATATCCTATACAGGAACTGGATCCAGCTGGCCACCTACAAAACCAGAATAAATGCTGTATTGTTTTTACTCAGAAATTAAACTCTGAAATCCTAATTTATTACTGAAAAAATATTCAAGTTCCTAGCTTTATATAATATTTAAACATGGGGGGGAAAAAGTGAAGGACCCAAGTTTATGGCAGTTGTACTGAATCTATGCAGAATAAGATTTTCTAAAACTTTATGGTTTAGTCAACTTCCATAAATTGTCCTGACCCAGTATTTCTAGCCGTATATCCCATCATCTGTTACTTACTTAAATAGCATGGCAATTTTGCTAACATGTTCAGCTTTAGCACTTGTTTTCTAATTAGGAGAAAGCTTGTTTTGAAATGAAGAACCCATGGTTACACTGGTTAGCTCTGGAGTTCAATCAACACTTTCTGTATTTAAACACTAATGTGAACTCTATAGTAACCAGTGGTGATCTGCTAATGGAGGTCTGCGTGCATAGATTCTGTCAAGGACGGCTTTCGTGGTTGTGTCTCTGAACGTTTTTGTCTTTGCAGATGAAAAAAGCCAAGATGCAGGAATCCAGAGAACAAAGCTTGAGGTACGTAACTTTGAATTTGATTTTAGTGTGGAACAGTAATTAATGTTGTTTTATCATTATAAGCTTCCATTTTAGAAGCTTGTGTATCGTTTTATTTTTCACAGAGATAGGGCAAATATAAGTCACTTTTGTATTTGATACAATTTTGAGATTAAGTTCCCAATAAAAAAAATAATTAACTCGCCCTTTATTATTAAGCTGTTATAAAAGGGCTACAAAGAGTTTTAATTGCATCATCAAGCATCCTGTTTTTCACAGAATCTGATGAGACTGTTATGTACTGCACATAACATGCATTTATTCTGGTGAGGCTCAGAATATTTTAATGATATCTGTGCTATGATTGTCAGAAAAACTATGTGGATAAGTGTTTTGAGAAATTAAACCCTCTCAAATTGATAGACTATTCTGTGTAAAGCTGTTGTACTATTTTTAGCCTCAGTAGATGCTTTCTGATGTATGTCATATTTAGGAATTAATCGCTATTATTACATATAGTGAGAATACCTATATTAGGGCTTATTCTGCTCCCATGAGCAGTAGCAAATACTGTGAAGACAGATTTCCTTTTAGAGCCTCTGACATCCCAGTGTGAGTGAGGAGGAAACACTGTGCGCGCCATTCATGCAGGAGTGGACGTCAAATATTGAAGCCCTGAATGGAGACGTTGGTACATATTTTTTTGAAAATCAAAGGGAATACTTTTAATAGGAAACAGTGAGCAGACAGTGTCTATATGTCTAAAAGTTAGAAATTTGAGGTAATGACTGCAAGTTCGCTTCCTAGCTGTATAAGGTGGGATGAACCATGTCCTAGGAGGTTTTTTTCCTCTCTGTTGGTTACAAAGGAGATGAGGGCAGCACGGGCAGGTCTGAACATGCTGGAGTGAACGGTGTCGATTCTCCTTCAGTGTATCACCCAGCTTCAGTGCAATCGCAGCTTTCCTACAGGCGCAAGTAGCCTCAAGATACAAGTGTAAACATCCTTGTATAGGATTTAAAAATAGAATGGGGGGAAGGGATAAAATTGCGTGTCTAACCTGCTTAAGTATTGTTTAAATATTCTGGCTCTATTTTGACAAAATTATATATGATTTTAAGTTTGACCTATGGGATAGTTTGAAATAATTTATTAGACCTGTTTCTCCTCAGCAACATGATTTTCAGCCGATGTCAATACTCTGGCTGGTGTTTGTCTTCCTTTCCCCTCTTCAACAATCCAGCTAAGAGCTGTACCCAGCGAGGGTCGTCTCTCCTGGGAGCATTAAGCATCCCTGAGAATCTTAACACTTTTGTGAATACAGCATGGTCTGCGGGACGCTCTGCGGTGCAAGGCAGCCACAGTGCAAGTGAGAATTTTTCTCTGAGTTGCTGAGAACTGAGAAGTTGTAGATGATGCAGAATAAGAGTGCTTGGATGGATGTGTCCCAGGAACCACAGGTGTGTGTGTTGGGGTGCAGCAGTGAGAAGGAGCGGGGAAACGTGGGCTGGTGTAGTATGGTCAGAAACGTTATTTTATCTATTACATTTTCCACAGGAAGTGATCATGAGCAGCTCGCAGCCTGCTTGCAAACTGCATGCTATTTAACAGCCACAGATTGACTATCTGTGCCACAGAATCAGCATTTTTTTCCACCAAGAATAACAGTAGACAGATACCCCGAGTCTGTGTAGAAATAGGTTATTTTCTTGCAAAACTCATGCTTTATTATGGAAGACTGCTCAGCTACTAATTGAGAAAGATTTCCAAGTGTCTTGTTTATAAAGTTTTTCAGGGGGAAAAAGCCAGATTATGCATCACCAGCCAAAGGAAGGAAACTCTCTTGCATTGTAACCAAACCCACGGCATCCACTAGCCAGCTCCCCCCTAACCCTGTCCCAAGAAAGCTGTACCTCCTGCCCCAGGGGATGATCTCCAGCCCATCCTTGGAGCAAGGAGCTCTGTCACGGCCAGAAGGAGCAGTCCAGGAGTGGATGCTACCAGGGCACTGCTGGTTGATACCACACATTCCTCGGTTTCTCCTTCCCCCAGGCCTGCAGGAGTAAATGCCACTGTTGCAGCCCTGCTGCCACAGACTCCATGTCCACAGGAGGTTGCCTCCCTGCTGGGTTTGTCCCTGAAAAAGTGTTGAAGCATCCTTGAACTGGGTGTCACTTCTGTACTTACATGTTCACAGGTTACTAGATTAGTTTGGATTTGTCGCACGTTTCAATTACATGTCAGTGTTTGCATTGTTCATATGTAGAGTAGGAGGTACAGATAATTTCCTAATGAAATGGCTTTTTCCTTTTATGATTGCCTTATTGGCTTTAGTTTTATTATTGCTAGTTCCGCAACACAGCTTTTCATGAAGTTTTGAGGCACGTGTGTGTTATTTTGATACTCTCAGGCTGCAGTTTTACAAGGTGAAGGAGCCAATATAACTGCTTATTGCTGCTGAGAGGGGGAGTTCTACTTGTAGCTCAAGCGTGCACCAAGCATGGTGCTTGCTGGATCGCTCCATGAGCTGAGTCTGTTCAGTATCCCAGCAGAAATAACTGCACGTTTTTTGTGCTGGATGAGCAAATTAAACTCTGATGGCGAGCCTGATGGGTGCCTGAGCTGATGCAGGGGATCAGGAGGCCATGCCCAGGTGGCAGGAAAGAAGGTCATTCTTTCTGCTGCAGGCAGCAGCACCAAGCTGCTAGGTGTGCAGAGCTGTCCGTGAAGCTGTAGCCTTCTCTTGAGAGACCAGTGGTGAGTAGATGTGCTGGAGGTGATGACAGTTTAATGTCTAATTAAAGCTGCAAATCTCCCTCTTGGGATCTCTGTGAGAAGTATCAAAGAGTGCAGAGCTAGTTTCTGTTAAGAATCGGTTTGCCTCGGCTAGGACGGTTGACCCCAGGGGTTACGATGCTCAAGGATGTTAATTTAAGAGTTCATAATGCTAATGATTAGCCTTTGTTTGTCCTGGCAGTCATGTGAGCAACACAGAAGTCAACGATCAGAAACCTGAATCTTCAAACCTTGGTTCAAACCTTCCCATGTCCAGTGAGAGTAAGTATCTTCTGGAGTTCTACTCCCACTGTCTTTCCTCTTTTCTTCCATTGATCTCATTACTTCGCTTCATCAACCAAGCACAAGCTTTGTCTCCTCCTTGTAATTCTTAGCCGGTCCTCAGTATCAGTTGTAAAGTGAAAGTTTGTTGTGGTGCTTACAAAGCATTAATGCCTGACGGTAAGCAAATATCTCTTTCTAACTAATATTTTTGTGTCGCTGCCCCCCAGCTTGCTGTTGGGTACTGCTGTCTGCCTTATATGTGATTTTTCTTGAGAGAGGGGGTTGAGTTCATCAGTAATAATGCCTGTTGTAAAAGATGTTATTTTTATAAATCATTGTCTCTACACCGCTGGTTGGATCTTTTGTAATGATGTGCCATATACTTAATCTTGGACTCTGAACTGTATTGAATGTCTGCAGAAATTCCTTATGAAATAAATGGAGGGGAAACTAAGGCAGAAAATAAAAAGATTGCATAGTAAGTGAGAGGTGGAATGTGTCCTTTCTTCTGGAAGAAAAGGGCTGGAGGTTATGACGACAGTAGGGATTCCTGTGTAGAATACCTTTGACTGCCCAGATTTATTTGTAAGTGTAAATCAGCTCAACTTGATTGAAAATATGTAACATGTAACTTTCCATTGCTAACTGATTGCATCTTTACTATTTTAATCAATGTGCTGTGATGTTGCAGTTGCAGGAGTTACCAGAAGTTTTAGCCTGCAAAATCTCCTGCCTAGTTGGATAAGTCATTTGCAAATTCCAGAAGTTGCATGCAGTAATATTGTGAGGTTTTTTTCTTTTTTACACCATCACCTAATTCTTTATATGCTATTTTAAAAATAAGAATTCTAGAAATACCATTACTATATTACTATTCAGATGAATATTGACATTCTTTTAAAAAATAAAAAGACATTCTTGCATGAGAGACGTGAGAGTATCTGACAAGTGTTCAGTGAAAGCCTTTAGGTCCAAAGGTTCCCAGTTTGCATTTTCTGTTGTATCCTTGTGCTACGTGAGCTTCACACCATGAGGAAAGGCAAATGCCGAGGACCAGAGGGAGGTGATTCATGGAGCATTCAGAAGGTTCAGAGCGTGTGGCTGATGGTTTTTATTTTTCAGCTGCTTGTGCTCAGATTACATTAAGAGGAGATTATTTCCGTAGCAGAATGCAAATGTTACAGTTAGGGTTGCCTGTGCAAACTAACTTGCTCCCCTTAGTGGATGTAACTGATAGAAGAGTTAACTACATGATGATACAAGAACAATAATGTTGTAGGATTTTTCCAGTTGGGGAAAGCCTGACTTGTTGGAGCACATCACTGGCCTCTGGAGCAAATCCCAAGGCAACATCTGCTGCCATCCGTGACCATGTTTCTTTTAGAAGGCTGTTAGTTGAGTCTCACTCCAGAAGGGAGAGGGAAAGTGCGGTCTCTTGTCATGTTAGTGATGGAGGATCCAGGGACCTGGACCCATACAAGAGATACACTGTTAGCCTGGCTCCCCTCCTAGGCAGGGCTGCAACCTGGGTGCTTTGTCTGCTTCCAAACTGGCTTCAGGTGAATAAGATGGACCTGCAGCAGCATACTTGTGTTTGCTAAGAATTTGGGTATGGTGCTTGTAGATCTGAACTGGTAAAACCCATGTACTGTGCAGATTTGCAGTCACAAAAGTTACCAGGCTTGGACATCGCTGCGGAATACTGCACTACGGGGGTGGCATGTGCCGGAGGGGCTGTACAGTGCCAAATTCTGTGCCAGGGGTCCTGCACATCCTTGCTTTCCTAATTTGATGGACAGTTGAGTATTTATCAGGTCAGCTCATCTGAATCCAGGGGTTGTTTAATGGCTCTTGGGTTAAGGCATACCAGCTCAAGCCCCCATCTCCACCCCAACCCAGAATGCTGTAATTAAGAACTGTCACGTGTGGGGTGTACTAAAGCCATGGGCTGTGCTAAGTGAGAAGATTTTGAACACTTCCTCCTTGGATTTGCGGCCTGAGTGACTCTTTCTTACCAGTTTTAGAGTGCAATTGCTCCAGATTTATTCAAGCAGAAAAAATGAAAACATCCCATTAAATGTAACAGCCAAATTTCTTTAGAGGCCATCTGAATTTGGACTCTGAGCCTTGTGCACTGCAGCAGTGCCTGTTGTCACTGGATGTGTGGGATTAAGTCTGTTGAGCTGGGAGCCACTCCTTTTTAAAGGAAAGACAGATTGCTGGAGCCATGCTCTGGGTCGGGTATGGAGAAAAGGGAAGGAGAAGAGGAAAGCTTGGCAAAACTGCCAAGCTGTCTGCTTCGGTCTCTGCTCCAGGACACAAAAAGAAATGTTAAGCTTGGCACAGGGGAAGACTCTTTGGCATGTGCAGGGTTTTGGGTGGGGCTGAAATCAAAGTTTTATCATGAGAATTGCAAAAGATGACGGTACGAACTGGTAAAGAGAACAAAGGAGAAATAGCATTGACTGAATCATCTACCTGCTGTGAACTGGCAAGAAAAACATTTCTGTGCTGTGTTAACAGTGCGTGTTTTGAGAATTTGCTTTGAAACAGATATTCAAGGCACTAGAAAACCTTTGTAAATCCTATGTCTTAGTTAAAATGTACTGTGCATGCTGATATTTATTTGTTGGGTTTTGAAATTGCCTGTGTAATTATACAAACTATTTTTTTTCCAGTTATGACATGCACTGATTATATCCCAAGGTCATCAAATGATTATACCTCACAAATGTATTCTGCAAAGTAAGTCGAACAATTGTTACTAAATTCTGCAACTCTTCTTTCTGAAGTTATCTTTTTGCATCTTTATGCATTTCTGTAATGCTGTAAATCGCACTTGCATATCTTCTGGCAACAGATACTCATTGCTGTGGACGCTGAAGCTGATAGAAGTCACCCTTTGGCTTCAGTGGCTGTTATCTTATGATCACAAGGATAAATGAGCCACTTCAAGTAATTAACAACACAATAGTCTTGTTAAATAATGCCCATTATATTTGAGGAATAAACAAACTGGACGTAAATGAATGTAAGGAGAATATAGGATTTTCTGGTCATTTACCACTTTTGGGGATCTTAATAGTTCTTCCCATTGTGGCATAGTAGGCATTAATCCTCCATGCTTGCTTTTGTGTAGTCTTTTCGTATGTTCCAGTAGTTTTGACACGTGCTACTATATTGTATTAGCTTTAGAATTTGGTATTGTGAGGATTGATAATGAAACTAATTGCTCGTGCCTGTTGGAATGGGGAGTTTGTTCTTCCCCTCTCACCCTGCCATCCCAGTCCTGGAATAAGCACTGGTGCTCTGGCATCATGGAGGAGATTTTCCCCTGGTGTCGCTGCAGGAAACAGGCAGCATATATAAAACCCAGAACCTGTCGTACTGGGAAACACAACTGGGTATTACACTAAGAGCATGTGTCAGCGTGTATTGTTTCTTCTTCCTAAAGCAGTTTTTTGTGCATCTTCTGGTTTGGAGGCTGAAAGATGCGCAATGTAAATAGTTCTTTCTTACTTTTCTTACTTTTGTTCTTTCTTTTTAATAAGACCATATGCACATATCCTTTCTGTACCTGTATCGGAAACAATGAGCCCTTACCCTGGTCAGACTCAGTACCAAGCACTACAGCAGTCTCAGCCCTACACCATCTACCCCCAGACCACCCAAACCTACGGACTACCTCCTTTCGGTAAGAAGTAACTTTTCAAAGACTTCTCAGTGCCTGCAATTAATTGTCTTATGTCTGGTTAAAAAGCCAATGTTAAGCTAAACCAGGTGTGCTGGAGAGAAGAGTTTGTAGGAGAGCTCATGCCTAACTTAAATCATAGATCGGTATCTACGGTACTGGTGGGACTTCATATTATAAGATATTATTTCTTACAAAGCTGGTTTCCTGGCCATTAATTTGGATGTCTCCGCATGGAGCTTGGCAGATGGTTCTTAGTTTGGGATCATAATTTTCTCCAGTTGCGGTATAGCTGTGTTTGTGCAGTTTCCTTGTCAGTGAGATCACACAAGACCCCATACCACAGCATCTCTGCTGAAGGTATTTTTCCTTTCCAGCCAAACACTGGCCAGGACTAAGACTTTTTTGTTATTTCATGTTTCATGAAATGTAGATTTCATGCTAAAATGTCTTCAAGTTTACTAGGCAAATAAGTTAGTTAAAGTTGCTCTAATACTTGAGCCCTCTATTAGCCATTCCAGTTTTTGCAAATGATTGAAGGATGAGAGTCCTGTCGTAACTGAGCAGCTACAGCTCGGTGAGCGGGTTCGAGCTATTCACCCTTTGCTCCCTTTGTAGTGCACGGAGGGAGAGACACACCTCTGGGGTGTTGAGCTGCTTTTAGGAGATAATGGCCATCTTTCTCCATGATATATAAAGGGAGTTGAGGATGAGTCATGCAGACAGAAGCATCTAACTTCTGGGTGGGTTAGCTAGTGAAAGGAGCTGCCTGGTCTTTCCTTGTCCTCTCGATATTAAATGTGGAAAAAAACCCATGATTGGTTATCCCCCGCATGTATGAGATTTTGTGACTGATTATTAAAAATTAACATTTTAACTTCTCTTTTCATTTTTGCTGTTGCCCTGCTTGGTTTCATAGGTAAATATTCTAGATTGTTGCCAGCTCTCAAAAGCGTATGGTGGCGGAGGCTGTTTTGCCCCTTAGCACCTAGCTCTAATGAGAGGGGAGAGCATCACCCTTCCATGCAGGTAACCTGGGGAGCACCACGTGCGCTGGCAGCGAGCTGCGCAGCAGTGAGAGAGCCTGCCTCGGGGGCTTGTGGTTGTGCTGCTAATTAAATGAACAGAGCCTTGTGCAGATTTGTCTGTGGTGCTAAAAGGATGAAATTGTGTGTAGAAGGATGACGTTTTTTCTTAGATGGAGAACTACATGGCTCTGAATAAAACCAGCAATATTTATGGCATTTGTTAGCTGCTGACAGAGCAAGGACTTTTATATAAATTGCAAAACAACTGATTTGTCATGGTATTTTTGAAAGATGGTGTACAAAAGATGATACGACTGGGCTCAGTTTTATTAGATGTAAGTTACATTACTAATTCTGTTTATATTAACATGGCACAAACTGTTATTTTTATGAGAAAGATCAGTATGTAAAACAAATCTACATATCTATCTATCTTTTTTTTTCATCTATATACACCTGGGATTCATGAAGAGGAGTTTTCTTGTGGTTGAGGGGTCCTCAAGGATTGAGGGTTGAGGAAGAAAATAACAGTTTTGTAGTAACTTGGACACAAAGGTTTGGTTAAACTCCCAAACCTCATTTGCCCTGTATTAATGCTGAGATAGATTGTTCTGACTGATCACTTGAATACCATAAATTGGGAGCTTTGCAGGGTGTAAGTGTTGGGCTGTTTTGTTAGCAACTCGAGGCTCTTCAGGAGAATAGGGTCATTTGGCTGGCTGCTGGTATTTGCTGCTTCTGAATTTCTAGCTCAGCCCCTGCCAGTAATGTTCAAGTGTGACTGTCATTTCGGAGATTTTTAAAAACAACCAGCCCTCCCCACTGCCTGACATGATGGTGGTCTCGGGTTTTCTACTGGGCGAGCACATAGTTGGCTCTGTGTTACATGTCCTGGGGAGCCAAAGGTCTCTGCCTGTTGTGTTTTCTGAGCTCCCTTCATTCCTTCAGGAGAGCTTTTCCCTGTTGAACCAGTGTGAAGTCTGATGCTGCATCCATACCCAAGTCTTCAGTTGCCAGTGCAGTTTGTCTCCTGTCTTCCTAAACACTCTGGTCCTTGTCTTTTTGCCCAGTTGTGGTGTTGGGTGTTGTCATGACAGTCTGTTACCCACATGCCCAACCCTGTGTTATGGTTGCTGGTACATACTTCTCTTCTGCTGGTACATACTTCTCTTCTCTGGGTGCCTGCGCTTTGGTTTCACTGCTTTGTTGCACTGGTTTTTGCTATGTCTGAACAGTGGCTAGTGGCTTTCTTTACTTCATTTATTTGGTGTTTATTGATAGTTTGTTGTGAACGGTGCATTGAGGCTGCTTTGTATGTTCTTAGGTATTTTACTGTGTCATGGCTTTGTTTTTTAAAGGTAAATATGTGGAATGCTTCCTTGAAGTGTTAGGCCAAGGTATTTAAGGAAGTGTTTAGGACTTACCTCTAAATCGTTGGACGGGATGTAGGGGTTTTTGTTAGTGTTTTGTGTGTGTGTGATGTTTTATTGGTGGTAGTGGTGGTGGCTCTATTGGGGGGCATTGTGTTTGGTTGTTTTGGTTTTTTTGTTTGGGTGTCGTTTTTTTTTTCTTAATCAAAAGGCTCTGGAATTTGGGGGTACTTAGCTGCTTCACTGTTACACTGTGAATGTAACTGTGAAAATTCTTCTGAAGATGCAGGCAAGAGATCAGCATTTTCTGTTGACTTCATAGGAACTTTTGTCTGTTAATCATCTTCTGAAATGTGATCAGTTACTGAAATGTCTTGATATGGATTTTGAGGGCTGTTATTAAATACCTGAATTTTCAGTCTGAATTTAAGTTTTAGGAAGATGTTAAAAGTCATATTTCTAGTAATGGAAATCGTACTGGAGTGGTACCTGCTCAGTCATACTGACCTTGCATGGTGTGTTGGACAGGTAGAGGGTAGAGGACTGAACATGCACAGTGCAGAGGAAATTCTACTAATTGTTTCTGCTCACAAAACCTCCATTGAGCAGGTGAGGACTTGGCCAGCTTGGTCAGATGTTTTACCAGCATCAAAGGGCCTGTTCCAGAGGCTTGCATGACTTTCTACTGTGTATTTGTTTCTATGCCAAAAAGAAAGCTTCATGGATTACGTACCTGGAACAAAGCAGATGTATTTTACGTATGAAATTCAAGCAAGCTGACAAACACAAACATAGTGTTGAGATCACTCAGGTCAGGATGCTGCTTTCAGAGAAAATATGACCTATGCTTTTGCCAGTTTGTCACCTCTCCTTGTGCTGTAATACTTTTTTGGTGGTGTTTAGAGCATTGTTCTGCATGGGACATACTTCCAGTCTGGAGAGATTTTATTAAAGAAGCATTAAAGTAAGAGCAGTGACATACAAGTGGCATATGTGTGGCTGTAAGGTGGTGTTAGAAACACTATGGATGTGATGGTTTACATTAACTCAAGAAAAACCTACAAGTGATAGACTATCCTGTGTGGGACCTTTCCACGATCCTAGATGTGTCCTGTGACATTCTTCTACCCCAGCTGTGGTGCTGCGGTTGGACATAGAGGGGTGTCATTCCCCCTCGCCTGGCTTCCTCTCTGTCATCCTCAAGGCTGCACTAGCTTATAAATGCTGCCTTGCAGAACAAGAGGGAAGGACACGTGCCACCAGGCCAAGAGTGCACCTTGCTGTATGGCAAGTAGAACATGTCTATATTGGGAGACGACAAAGAGACGGTCATGGAAAGCAGGGGCTGAAAGATGCCTTTAACACAACCTGGGTCAGCTCCTGCACTCTCATCCAACCAACTCTGTGAACGCCTCTGACCTGTGTGCCTGAGCTGGTGTTACACTACTCGTGATAATTATCCTACAGCATTCGGAGCTGGTTTGTGTTTCATTGTCCCGGTTATTAGGCACTTCTGTGTGTCCTGTGACCGTCTCGTTATGTTCCTGTCTGCTTCTTGTCCGTCGATCTTGCACTGTGAGGAACTGTTGGTTGCTGTTCCCTCTCAAAACTACTCACCTGCTTGAAGACTGTGGCACTCCCTTTCCAGACTAAACAAATACAACTACTCCCACTCTCCTCAGAGGATCTGTTTCCCATATGTTTCATTCTGGAGTTTCTGCAATATATCTACACTCTTTCTTAAATCAGTCTTTCCCTTTTGTTTGCTAATTACCATGGTTCTCGAGGTTTGAAACAGTAATGAAGATGCAACTTGAGAGTTGAAGAATCAAAACTGTGGTGTGGCTGTACAGATAGGTGAATGACTTAATTTGACTTACAGGTGACAGTTTGAGATCAGGTATGTAAATAAATCAAAGAGGCGTTGCAGAATTTAATTCTGACAAAGCTGCAGCTTGGAGCGAGCTCTTGGAGTTGCTGCTCTTGTCCAGCTCTGTAGAGTCTCCTGTGTCTTCTGGGTAAGAGACTTGGAACTCCTAGCCGGTGGCTCGTCCTGCTGGAGCAGGTGAAAGGCTGCAGGTGGCTTTCGCAGTCTTGGTACTGGTTTTGAGGGGTTAAGAAGGACGGTGGTCTTTCTGCTGGCCCTGAACTTTGTGTCTAGCTCCAAATGTCCTTTGTCCCTCTGCTTTGCAAAACTCCTGCTTGTTTTTAAGTAGATCCTCTCCACCAATTTCTGCTTTCTAACCAGGGCCAGGGAGAAATGCCTTTGGCTGTAGGTCTGGAAACACTTAAACAAAAGCCTGAAGAGCCCTGAAGAACCAGGCCTGAGCTGAACTACTTCAGTCAGATGCAGTTTTCACCACTGTCAGCGCAGTAGACTGGGCCTTAACACAGCACCTGATCTGAAACCACACTGCGTAGTGTGCCTTGTACAGATGTACAGTCACTTTGCTGTCTCTGTGCTTTGCCCAGTATAGTTACAAATGCTGTCCAGAATGGCAGGAAATCTAGAAGAAACATTTAGATTTTTTTTTCCCCCCTTTTTTTTGAGCTTTATATTCACTGTTGTCAGGCTATGAAAATTACTGACTTGTAGCTTATTTTAAAATATTCAACCCAAAGCCCAGTGAAGTGGTGGAAGTGTTGACCTTGACCTTAATGTATAGAATCATAGAATCCTATATACCAGCTTCAGCCTCATTGTGGTCATTTGTAGTGCTGTGCAACTTCAGGCCAAACATCAGAGGGATTAGCAGTTCCTTTATACCAATGTGGCAGTGAATCTTACCGTGACACTAACAGATTTTTAGTTGAAAGCTTTGGAAGTTGGTCTTGTTGGTGCTTTTAATTTTCTCTTTTTCAGCCAGTTTTGTCAGTAGCTCTAATCCATGCACAGGCTGACAGCACTTAACTATGCAAAAATTAAACATTTTCCATGTGTGATTTGTTACTTGCTTCTGTGACAAGCAAAAATCTTAATCTGAGGTAGCAGCATGCTATTCGGTCCCAGCATATTTGTTTGTAACTGGTCCAATTTATCTGATTCAGGTGCACTGTGGCCAGGTATGAAACCTGAAAGTGGTTTAATTCAGACTCCATCTACAAGTCAGCACAGTGTTCTTACCTGCACTACAGGGTTAACCACAAGCCAGCCCAGCCCAGCACATTATTCTTATTCCATTGAAGGTAACTTGGCATGGTTTTTATCTGCATCTCTCTCCACCTAATTGAGTCCAGATACCACAAATAAGAGAGGCTTGCACGTTTGTTCTTGGTTTGTGCATGCTTCTTTATGCTTTGTCTCTTTTCTCTTTGTGCGTGTGTATGTGCTCGGTTTTGTATTTGCTACGTACCTCTGTATGCACCAGGCTGGCTTGTTGGTGCCATGCTGATGGACTTAACAGGGTGAAGAGCAAATGGGAAGGGGAGAGGAGACTAAATGTTGTATTCTTGCATGCCTTTACTGGGAATGCTCTTGCAGCTCAAGCTCTTTGTTGGTGGTCTTTAGCTTGATGTCAGGAAATACACTGACTGATTTTGGTTTTTTTTTTTTTTAATTTTTTTTTTAATTACTTCTGGAGGTAGATGGCTCTTACGTATTCCCCGCCCCCCCCGCCCCCCCCCCCCCCCCCCCCCCAGCTTGGTAGATCTGCTCGAAGGTGAATTCCTCAGTATAGAAATAGCCTTCAAATATTCCAGCTGCTGGAAGTACCACATCTAAGAAGCCAGGTGCTGAATTTCACCAGCTTCCAAAGCAATTTTTAGGAGCAAATGTGCCAGTTAGCTGAATACTGTAATATTGTTGTTTATGGCAAATATGTGCAAATTGATACTTTTTTGCTAGGCAAGATTTTTGCCATTTATGTTTGGATGATGAATTGTGAAAATTTGTGTCTCTCTGTAGTTTCTAAAAAGCGTTTCAGGAATTCTTAACCTATTTCTTGTGTGATATTTTCATAGAGTATTTCAGGGACTTCAGGAGATAGTTAGTTCAGCCTCCCGCTCAAAGAAGAGTTGATACTGAATTCAGAACTAGGTTGCTCAGGGCTTTATCTAGTTGGGTCTCAAAAACCTCTGAGGGTGGAGATTTAGCTCATTCCAGTGTCTGACTGTCATCATGGCATAAGTTTTTTTTCTTTTGTCAACTCAGAGCATCCCCTCTTTTACATTGTGACCGTTTCTCTCCTCCTGCTGTGCACCTGCAAAAAGAGCCTGGCTCTGTCTTCTTGATAACCTCCGTGCAGGTACCAGCAGGCTGCTGTCAGGTCCCCCAAAGCCATCTCTTCTCCAGGCTGGACAGTCCCGTGTCCCCAGCTGCCCCTCGCAGGGCACATGCTCCAGCTCCCTGACTGTTTTGGTGGCTCTTTGCCAGACCTGCCGAATTTTATCAACATGTTTCTTGTGCTTGAGGTCCCAAACTAAAAGCCGTATCCAGATGCGGTCTAATGAGTGCCAAGTAAAGGGGAGTAACTCTTAAAATTAGCAGTAAGTGGGTTTTAGCATATCTTTCACTGATAGGATGGCCATGTGGTATGTCATGGTACTTGCTCAGCTTGCGTCATTGTGACAGTAAATGGCGCAGCATGATGTTTATTCTTAATTCACTTTTCACGTTCATAACATGAGCAATACAACACTGGAAATGCTACCTTCCTTCAAACATAAGTCTCCTCCAGGTACTCCCATTGGCAGAATGAATTAAAATGTCTTATGGCACAAGCTTTAATTGCCAAGGGTCAGTATAACATGACCCCTGGCAGGTTTGCTAGTGATGTACCATGGCGAGCATGTGAATCCCTGGAGATCAGTGAGGTGACAGCAGAAGGATTTTAAAACATTTGATCTGTGCTGCTGTGAGAACGCGCGACTTGAGGAGAGTTTCCCTTCAGTCTGCTCGTTGAAAGTGTGAAAAAGTCACCTGGATTGTGTAAATGCTATCACTTCTCTGAAAAACTTTTTGCAAACTGGCAGGAAACTCTTCTTTTTTTGGATTTGCTATGTTTCCTTTTCGTCAAATTAGCAAGCAGCCTGCTGAGGGGTCAGCTCAGTACTTGGGCTGGTGCAGGGAGGTGGTGGAGCAGGAGCTGGTAGGATGGACAAAGTTGCTTTGTTAGTAATTGCTTGAAAATCTCTCTCTCCAATCAAAATAGTAGGGTGATACACAGGCGTACAACGCTGCTGTCCCACCCGAGGTGTATTTCCTGGATATGGTTTAGTCTGCAGATGCTGGACTGAAGCGATGTGATATTTGCACCCTGGTAGATGGTCAGATGCACTTAGTGACTGAGAATTTTGCTTTTTGTACTCACCTGAGCTATGGCCATGGTGGTACGTTGCGGAGGCGCTTGGAAGCACTAGGAGCAACGTGGGAGGAATGGCGGCTGCTTGCCTTGCCTCTTCCTTCCCTGTGAGAGCAAAGCAGCCAAGTGAAACGTAAGATGCATTAATTGCAATTTCCCTTCCCAGCACATGAAGCAAGTTGAAACATCTTCGAAAACAACTGAAGCAAAACCGAATGGGATGAATAAGGCAGGGAGGTAGGGATATAAGTTCTGATGATCAGGTCTGCAAGTGGCGGAGAAAAAGAACAGAGAGAAGGAGTCACGGCAGCTTCAAGGCAATACTTTTGTTTGCTGGTCTTTTAATCCTGAGACCATGAAGCGGTCCCTTTTGGCACATCTGTGCCAAACATTTTTGCATGTTTTTGGCCCATTCACAGGTAAAAGGAACTGACCCACAGTGCAGAAAGAATTGGTTCATCTGTGTAGTGGGAACTGTTTGTAAAGATCTGATGTGTAACACTATATAGATAAAAGGTAATAAAAAAAAGAAAGAAAAAAATAAGTGTTGGAAGGAGACCAGAGTTAAGATAAACGAGGGAATCTGTGTTTTTTACCAGAATCCCAGCACTTGGAATCTTTTTTCTATGATTTCTTAACTTCTGTTACCTATCTCAGTGGAGGAGCAGCCTCTTCAGAGCAGTACAGATGAGAATTGCCTTCTGTTTGCTCTCCTTGATAATCTTGAGAGAGGCAGTAGGATGATCTGTCTTCTAGATAGTTCATCTCCTTTGGCCTCACGGCAGGTTTGTTCTGCGTTAGCAAGGATCTTTTCTGGATAGCTGCTCTTCACAGTGCCCTAGGAAGTGATGTTTTCTTAAGGTAATAACAGCCTTGATCATTTCTGTAACGTGTATAGTTGGAAGGAGTTTTACTTGGAAACTAAGCCCTGTTCTCTAGCAGTTGCTTATGAGGAGTATCTGTGACGGGTACCTTACTCTCATAGCTGTGCTTCTAGTAGCTGCATAGCTACTGTAGGTACTTGAGTATCTTCGTTACCATTATTGCTGTTCAGTGCAGACTTTTCTCCTTTTTCTAAATTCTCTCCCATCTGTTTTTGAACACTGCTGCTCCTATCTGTGAGGGGATTCCCAGGGGCTAATTACTTACCTTCGTTTCTGCTTCCGCAGAGATGCCACCCTTCACATTTCTCACCTCTTGAAAATACTATGTATTTCTGCACCTCTTTTAAGATATATTTCTTTTGTTTTTCATCTTTTTTGAGGCATATTTTGGATCCATTCCTCTTTCCAGGAGCTGTTCACCAGGTAGTATCTGTACTTGCCATAACACAACGTACATTGATTAAGAGTTCATGGTGGGGTCTGTTTCTCTGGGGTAGAAAGGCTGAAGGCTTCAGAAGCTTGAGTTCTTCAGTCTTGGGGTGAATTCTGCATGGGTGTTATTTGCAGAAAGTGAGGGCTTTTCTCAGAGTGATGGTAAAGTAGGTGATATTGTGGATTTCTGCAAGTCTTTTCATAAGCATTTAAAAGTGATTTTTGGTTTTATTTATGTGCAGAGAAAGAAGGCTTAGCAAAAGAAAATATTTCTTGGTGGCACCTGGTTTAGTACATCGTGATTTTGTTCATGCTGATTTCATTATTTGTTTTCACTAATCCTTGAGGGTCCCAAAACCCCATGTGGAGTAATGTTTAATGGAGTGGCCCTGTGGCTGTAAAACCACAAAATCTGCTAAATGACTGGTGTTCACAGAAGGTGCTCTAGCAGTCTCTTCTGTGTTTTGGAAGAACAGAATGCAGTGACGTGAAGGCTATTAAACATCTTAAAATTCATACTAACAACTACATCTCTCTAATAATTTGTCCTACAAGCTGTTGACAAATTATTTAAGAAAGTCTCACCAAAAAACAGTTGTAGTCTCACAGGGATATGGGGAGATACGTTTGCTTTCTCCAGTAGGAAGCACCCTTTTTATACTATTTCCTTAATTTTTTTTTTAATCTAGTTAGACTAAATATGCTAAGTCCAATGCAGAGGGAATGTTTTTAATCAGAACTGATTTAAACACATTCATATCCATTTTACTGATTTATTCTGATTAATTTTCAGCTGCTAATAATTGAACATCAGAATGTAATCATTGTCTTCTCAAAACTTTTAGTAAAAATGTGAAACCATTATAATTATACTCCAATTGCTTAGTAGGCACGGAGGGAAAAGGTTTCTGAAACATCTGAAAGTATTGCTTTAAAGATATGCTAGCTCTCCTTCCCTGTCAGCCTGGTTGAAATGTAAGTGGTTTCAAAATACGCCCCAACTCTTTTTTGGCTGTTACAAGCAGAGTGCTGCTGGAAGCACAAACGCTTGCAACAAGCCTAGTAAGTACTTACTTCACAACTTGTATTGGTCTTGTCTCTTGTGCTTTTCTAGAAGCGTTTAATGCAGTAATTCTTAATTTTACAGCATCAACTACCAATGCCAGTCCAGTCTCTACATCCTCAACTGTTGTCAATATTTCCACGTCAGCAGTAGCCAGCATCTCACAGGTAAAACTTCTTCCATGTTATATTTATGTGCAGCATCTCCTTCACCTTGTTTAACACGTTACTCAAAACTGACAAAGGAAGGCCAAATATTGTCATCACTTCAGTGGAGCACAATGGGTACTAGAGTTATAGGGCTCAGTATGTAACTCAGTCAGCAAAATTACTCTTGCTGTCTTGTTGACCATGACGCTTTCCTCTTTGGCCTTTGCAGCAAACTCACTTCATCTGTTGAAAGCTGTTTCCTTGTCTGCAGATCATGTGGTGAATCTTAAACAGGGTACGGAGATGTCTGCAAGAGAGACAGGGGAGAATGAACAATAGAACTATTTTGAGAACTGAACCTACAGGGAGGATTATAGGTGGATGTTTTTTGAATGCATTTGTTCTCCCTTAGCAAGAAAAGGAAAATAGGTTGTACACAAGCAAAACAGACAAATAATATTCAGTAAAGTAGGAGATGCATTCTGATGGTGCTCGAATGAAACAAAGTCAAAAAGCCCTGCAGCTAGCACAAAGCCCTTCCCCCTGACTGTCACTTGCTGTGGGCAATACATAACACTGTCAGCGGTTAACTGCCATTCTGAGTATTTAGAAATACAAAGGAACCCTTCAATGTCACAACTTTGCAGAACGAGGATATAGGAAGTGTGGAAAATGAACGCACAAAAATCTTTGTATGCTTATGCCGTTGCTTTTTAAGGTTCTTTCATTAACATAAACTTGCTTGGAGCTGTAAGGAGAAAAAAGATTTTCTTTCAGTAGTGCAGACCAAGGTACCTGGTTCACGAATCCAGGTTACTCTTTGAAGGAATCGGGAGTTCACAGTGTACCTGAAGAGTATGACATGACATATGGAGTGACTGCTTTCTTTACTGTCAGTAGCAGAAATCAAAATCCTCAAGCACAGCTTCAGGTGCTCAGTGATCTCCTCCTGAATGAGTAAATAGTCTTCATTAATGGATACCTTTCATCACACCATGCAAAATAATTGCTTGCTGAAGTCAGGACAGGAGTAAAGTCGGTTTATCCTGTAGCTACTGTGACTGGGATTGCACCCTCAGCCAGCGCGAAGACCGCTTTCTGTCGCTGACAGTACATCTGGTATCAGAAAGTAAAATGCAAGACGAAACCACAAATTCCAGAACACAGACAGTATGGACTGATGCCATGGCATCCACTCGATACTCCCCTGTTACTGTCCCAGCATTCATAATGAATGCATTTCTGAAGAAACAGAGGAGTCGCCCTGTGATTGCCAGCCTCCTGTCTGCAGAACCTGCCTGTGCAGGGGGGCACTGGAAGGTCGGATCTCTCAGCCCTTTTTTGGGATGTCTTACATATGCAGAAAGAAACGGCATGAAGTCAGACTGTGCTCTTGCTGGGATTTCTCTTTGACAGGCATACCATAGTATAAAAGTCATCTTAATATATAATGCTTTCTTGAAAGAAGTGTCCTATCGTAACTGATCCTTTCCTCTAGCAGGAATATCCTACATACACGATCCTTGGCCAAAGTCAGTACCAGACATGTTACCCAAGTTCTGGCTTTGGAGTCGTAACACCAGCAGACGGCAACACGGAGAATACTGCATTAGCAACAACTACGTATCCAACTGAAAAACCAAACGCCATGGTGCCTACGCGGACGGTGCAGAGGCATTCCTCTGGTAATGGCTGGATCTTTAGCGGGGTGGCTGCAAAATGCCTGTGATAAACAGTACAGTGTGCAGACATGGGGAAAACTTTTTTTCGAAAAGGTAATTGTAGCACCTTTGCCTGCTGGCCCAGGCGGAACATTTGCCTTCCATTGTCAGACTGGTCTCACTGTTGTGCGGAGTATTATGGTGGGCCAGCCAAACTTAACGTAGTGGAAGTATTATACTGGTGCGATTCAGGAGACACCTACCACATGCTCTGAATGCAGTAGGGAGAGAAAATTCCAGGGGTGACTTGAACAGTTGCCAGCAGCAGGTCACTGGGGTGGGAACTGTTGATTCTGTCCTGTGTCAGGGCTGGGTGTTCACCTGGGCTACTGGGCAGTTGATGATATCCAGTCTCAATAGCGCATGCTAGCTCTTGCCCTCCCACAGGCGAGTATTCAGATTACCTGACAGCCATGACATAGCTGCCAATTCCAGTTACAGGAGTCCTCCGGGGACTGTTCATGCATTTTCAAGAGCTGTAGTTCAGCCATCACCTCTCGATGAGTTGGTCTCTGACATGCCCAGGAATACGTCCTTTCCTTTCTTCTGCTTCATCATGTAAACCGTTTTTGCAATGACAGCTGTTGTGCTGTGCTTCGTGTGTGAGCAGGTCTGCATCTGCGTAGCATTAAGTTATCTGGCACTTGTCAGGGGGAGAAGATTTTAGCTGGTAAGAGAAGAGATGTAGAAAGTGGATTGAAAAGGTTTAATTGACTATTTTAGAGAAGTCACATCTTTCACTGTCCTTTTCCACTAATGCTGTGTCATGTACCAACTGCAATGGCATTGACTAGAATTTCGTCACCAAAAATACAGTTTTCTAAACTTAACAAGGACAAGAGCAAAGACTTAGTGCTTTTTGCAGTGTTTTAAGCAAGGAGTTAAGAGATTCCTTCTGTGTTGTCAGAAAGTTTTAAATTAAAATCTGCTGCCTGTTGCAGATTGGTAGGCTGCAAAAAAGATACAGATACCATTCATTTTTGTTGGTTCAGTGGGTCTGTCCAGGATGGCGTTAACTTTCTTCAGTTAACCAGCTCTGCTGGTGCTGTGTTTTGAATTTGTGGCTAAAGCAGTGTTGATAACACGCTGATGTTTTGGCTACTGCTGAACAGTGCTGGTACAGTGTGAAGGCTTTCTCCCCTCCACATCCTCCCCCAGCAAGCAGTCTTGGGGCGGACAAGAGCCTGGAAGGTGACCCAGCTGTGACAGCTGACCTGAGCTGACTAAAGAGATATCCCTTGAGGAATGTTCAGCAATAAAAACTGAAGCAGAGGAAGAACAGCTGGGGGGGTTAGCTTCCAAGGTGGCTCTTGCTTGGAGATTGGCAGGGCATCAGCCTGTTTGTTGGGAGGTGGTGAGTGATTGCCTTTGCAGCACTTTGCCTTCTCCATCTTCCTCAAGTCCATCAGTAGGACCTGAGCTCTGCCAAGTCCTCAAACTCATTCAAGCAGCCTGACAGCAGGGATGGGTGGCTGTCTGTGAGCGAAGTATACAAATGGATAGTCTTGAACTCAGTGAAGTTCCAGACCTCTCTCACCTTTGCCTTATGGGATGCTACAGACAGGGGATGACAGACATGACACTGTGATGTTGTAAATCAAGAAGCATGGTGCTTCAAGCACCTTCCCTCTTTCAGGAAGCAGTTGCCCTCTAGTTGGGGTGAGCAACAGCAGATTGACCCATGAGAATTTGTTGTTATTTGATATTGAAGACCTAAGGAATTGACCTGTTATTTCAAGGGAATGGCCCAGTTGTTAATGTTTTCAGTGCAGTTTTCTTAGCTCAGGAATTCTCCAGGTTCACCATTTTGCATTAATTTTCATAGGAATTTCAATGTATCATCTTCAAGACCCAGACTAAATTCAAGCTCTTTCAAGTCCCCTGTGCCTTCTGCCTTCCCATTACAGTTCTGGTCCTATTTCTGAACTAGCTAGGCAGATGTCTGGGATGTTAACTCTTCTGCCTGAACTGTTAAAATATGATTCAGAGAGTATCTCCCATCATGGTCATAATATTCTGCACATCAAAGCATTTACATTTTTTTTTAATTTTTTTTTTTTATGGTGGTGCTTTACTCTTTCCCTGGGAACCATGTTCTTACCAGTAGCAGAATAGGCTCTATAATGTGTCCCTTTTGGTCATGGCCATGGTGCTTGGCCACGGCTGTGTCTCTAGGGTCGAGAGTATCTTTACTATTACTGTTACTCTTTACTAATTCTTGGATAGACCAGTGGAGCGGTAGTCTAAGGATCTGTGTTTCACAGCACACTGTGGATTTATGTGTGATTAACACACTCCAGATAACTCTGTGTCCTGACTGTTTAACTGTTAGCCAAAGGCTTACAGTGGCACAGGAGTGAGTAGTGTATGTGGAGGTAGAAACAGAGTGACTTGTATAGCGTTGTTTGACACAAAAGGCGTTTGACTAGTCCAGAAGATCTGGGAGGGAGAGGCACCATTAAATATGTTCCTTCGTACACTCATTCCAGACTGAGTGTTTCTGGTGCTCTCTCAAGAAGTATTAAAAGAAACAGTTGAGTAATAAAGCAGTTCCAGGGTAGTGAGGCATCTGAGGGGTTACAGGCTTCAGGATGGAGGGTACTTTGTCTTTGGCTTTGTAGCTGCAGTAGCTCAGTCCTGGTGGACTGAATTGAGGAGGCAGAGCTGTTTTGAAGTGATGGGACAAAGCAATCATGTTTTATGTTCTAATAAGAGTTCAACTACTACTGCGTCACTAAAGCAAGATAACGTCTTACTTTTTGCAAAGGAGGTTTGTGGCCAAATGCTATAAGCTGGTGGTGTTTGTTTTGAGACATGAATGAGGGGGTGAGAGCCATGTGATTTTTTTGTTCTAGGAGATGCATCCACAAGTCCTTCATTATCAAGAGCAACAGCAAGTAAAGAGTTAGATGAGCAGGCAAGAAAAAACATCCCTGGGAAGAACAGGGGGAAGAGGAAAGCAGATACCTCCTCCTCACAGGACAGTGAACTGGAGGTAAGTAGTAATCTTGTTTTCTACAGGTAGCATTGCAGAATAGTGTGGTGGTAAAAGTCCTCCTCTTTTTCTTTCGTCCTATCTCCATGGTAATGGAAGGGGATCATTAGAATCATAGCATGGTTTGGGTTGGAAGGGACCTTTAATGGTCATGTAGTCCAACCCCCCTGCAATGAGCAGGGGCATCTTCAACTAGAGCAGGTTGCTCAGAGCCCCATCCAACCTGACCTTGAATGTTTCCAGGGATGGGGCATCCACCACCTCTCTGGGCAACCCGTTGCAGTGCTTCACCACCCTCATCATAAAAAATTTCTTCCTTATATCTAGTCTGAATCTACCCTCTTTTAGTTTAAAGCCATTATCGCTTGTCCTATCGCAACAGGCCCTATTAAAGAGTCTGTCTCCATCTTTCTTATAAGCCCCCTCTAAGTATCAAAAGGTTGCAAGAAGTCTCCACAGAGCCTTCTCTTCTCCAGGCTGAACAACCCCAAGTCTCTCAGCCTGTCCTCAGAGGAGGGGTGCTCCAGCCCTCTGATCATTTTTGTGGCCCTCCTCTGGACCCACTCCAACAGCTCCATGCCTTTCCTGTACTGAGAGGTAATTTGGGAAATTCCTATGACCCATGTTGTCTGAGAACTGGCCCAGATGAGTTCTTCAGTGGTCCTCGACAAGCATCATTTAAACACATCTTGGAATAATAGTGGTGTCAATGGAGGAGACATCTGATCATTTTTGTGGCCCTCCTCTCTCAGAGCAGGGTTGTCCCCAGCACTAGTACCATGGTTTTGTCTAGCTGTGTCTTGAGAACCTCCAAGGCTGGAGATCCTGTACCCATCTAGTGATCTTCCTCAAGACTACCACATCCCCCTGGGGAAGGAGGTTTTCTGTCTCCAACTGGAGTTTCCCAAGCTGCGAATTTCCCCTTCTTTTTCCATGGCAATTTTCCTACTGCCACTACTGAGAAGAATTTGTCTCCATCTTTGCAGCTCCCTTTCAATTAGTTGTGGTCTGCTATTAGATCACCTGTAGTCTCCTCTTTGCTGAGATAAACCATCACAGCTCCCTCAGCCTCTCTTCTAGGCTGCTGACCATCTAGGCAGCCTTTTGCTGGCCGCTCTCTAGTTTCCTCATGTACATCTGGAACTGGGGATGCAATCTGGGGTGACTTTCCCAGTGCCAGGTAGGGTGAGACAGCACCTTCCTTTTATCGGCTAGGCACGCTTAGTATTCTCCAGCATGCAGTTCATCTGATCCACAGGGAGAGAGTGCTGCTGACTCCTCCTGTGCCTGGTGTCCACTGTACCCTCCCAGCTCCTTCCAGCCTGGACCGATATGAGGGGTTATTCTACCCCACATGCAGAATCTGCAGTTTGAGAATTTCTAGTTCCTGTTGGCCCAGTTCTCAAGTTTATCAAAGTCCTTCTGTACTGAAACTCTGCTATTCCTTATGGCAGCCAGTCCCCCTTATTTATCGTAAGAGGTGTGTCTGATAAACACCAAGGTCATTTACCTGGTGCTCTCCAGATCACAGACCACAAACTTCTACCCTAGCAGAGCTCTAAAGTTCATTAACACTCTAAGTTTTTGCTTTTATAACTATAAAAGCAAGAGAAGCTTTTGAAGTAGTTTGACCGAGAGCGCCTTACTCTGAGTGTATAGTTGCACTGTAGTGGTGTATCAACACTGCACTAAACTGGAAGAGTTTAATGAATAATGTGCTCAGCCTGTAAGATGAATACTGTTGCTCATATCTGTTAAAAGCGTACTGCAACTAGCCTGAAAATTAACCCTAAAACTTGCACCTTTATTGTAGCTCAGTGCTTGGAGTATCTCAACTCTAACCTGCTTTTATTCTCTATGCAGCGAGTGTTTCTCTGGGACCTGGATGAAACCATCATAATCTTCCATTCACTTCTCACAGGGTCTTATGCTCAAAAATATGGCAAGGTAATACTGTCTTTTCTGTGGAAGAAAAAACATATCTGTCATGTAGAAGTAAACGTTAATCTTTAGAAAAGGAATAGAAAATGATATTTTGTTTTAAGCATGTAAGGTGGTACTTTAAACTTGTTGGCAGTTTGGGGTGGGGAAAGAACACTAAATTTATACAGAGCTAGGGTATGGACATCGCAAACACTTCCCTTCTAACAAGACAAGTCTTAAAATGACAAACGGTTTTTATCATCATTGGGAATTATTGAGGTCATAGCACATTGTGAAAAGAAGTATTTTTTTCTCCTTCAAAATATATTGAAGATTTGTTAATGTTTTGTTTGTGTTGCTTCTGAAAATGCAACAGTCCCTGCTATGCAGTACTGAAGTGTTTTGTCAAATTTTGGGTCACTGCATTAGCAGAATGTGGATTATTTTTTTTTTTAATTGAGTTTTTAAAAATACTAGAGAAATTGTATTTCACAGCATTGAATGCAGCTGGAATTACATCAGGCTTATTATACAGTGGAAACTCTGTGCAATGTAACTGATGAAAGATTTATCACAATTTACTTCTGCCTGTAACCACAGTGAATTTACATTTTCTCTTTTTGTTTTGCCAGGATCCAACGCTAGTGATTGGCTCTGGTCTGTCAATGGAGGAGATGATTTTTGAAGTAGCTGATACTCACTTGTTTTTCAATGACTTGGAGGTACATGGCAAATATTTTTGAACGGCAAAATTCCACATTACGAAGTTAGAATTACACTGCATCATTTGTGAGAGCTATTGTGCTTCAGAGCCACTTAATGCTGAAACCTAACAGTCTGCCAAAGCTGAAGTGGTTCTAAGCACAACCAAATCAAAGAGGTGTACTCTTTTATCTGAGGCAGGCATTCTGCAGACTTCTAGTGTCATGAGCTCTCTTGGTTCTCTTGGAGTACTTCTACTTGAACCTGTCTGTATAAATAAGAAGAGTGATGCCTGCTTTGTCCTATATTTTCATTCTGGACTGGTAAGCGCTTTGCTTTCACTGATCCTGTTTTGAAATGGAGACCAGAGATCTGGGGAAAAAGATGACCCCAAGAATGTCAGTTCTCAGGGGCTTTGACTAAGCCAAGGACAGAATACAACTTGTGCATCTCAGCCAGTGTCTCAGTAGGTTACGCTGGCTGTGTAACAACTATGAAGGACACGCTTCCGTAGACAAGCATGCTGTACTCATGGAGGTCCCACAGCATCTTCCATTATTTTTTCCTGCAAGCTATCTCTAATGCTCTCCTGTTCCCATCGTGCCTCATGGACTTCTGGCCAGCTCCCACCCTCTTTCGTGCACAGTAGTCTTTGCCAAATGAAATGCATCTCACTGTTTTGCACCACTTCCACAGAAGTTGAATATAAATCTTTGCTTTAATCATGGCAATGCCCTATGTCCTATGATACATTATCAGACAGTAATGGACACAGCAATGTGATCTATACAGGAAGGTATGAAGATATGCAAGAATCTGGAATTAAATGGTTGGAAATAGCAAATTTCCTGATTCATATCATCTTTGATTTGAGTCCCCAATATGGACTCATGAACCTTGTTTACAGAATTTACAGGACTAGCTTAAATCTTAGGAAGGCTGAATATGAGCAGTGAACAATTAATTGTAGGTGCATCACTGATGCACACTGTGGGAAAACAAGGTGTTTTTGTTGATGCAAATAGAAACTTAAGTGAAGTTTGCGTTTGCGGCTGTTACTACTTGCAGCTGTGAACTTTGCAAAGGTAGTAATGACAGTTACCTCCCTGCCCCAAGAAAAACAAACAAAAAAACCACCAAATACAGTCTCTTGTGCTGGAAAGGTAGTTACTGATGTGTTAACTATGTGATCAACAACAACACTTACTGCTGTAGGCGTTGGTTAGTAGCTGCAGTGGAGAATTCTTGAAATGGGGAAAATTCACCTGTGCTAAGGTGTTTACAGTTTATCTCTGGGTTAAATCAGCTGTGCTAAGCACCAGAGTCTTGGCAGTGCCACCATGCTGATGTTTCATTCCAGGGTTCGTGCTGTGACGCTCTGGAAGTGGAACTGACTGTTGTGTTGATGGAACAGAATTATCAATACTTGACCAGATGATGTGGTTTTAGGGTATTTTTGGTTTTGTTTGGTTTGTTTTTGTGAGATGGCAAGAGGGTTTCAAATGACAAGTGAGCTTTGAGTCTAACTTGTTCAGTGAGCGGGAAGGTTCCTTTTTTGCAGACAACTTGAAAGGTCATAGAAACATGCTTTTTTCAGACTTTTCTGGTACTTCAAATCCCAGTCTTGGCAAGGACCAAAGTGCTGAGAAGTAAAACCTAGTACTGGAATACAAAGCTAATGGAAGCAATGTATAGGTTTGTGGATGCAGTATGACATAGCTTGTTGCTGTTGGGAAATGAGAGGGGTTTGTTCTATATCACGCTTTCTTTAATCTGCAAATTTCAGTATGTTTCTGGATTACAACAGTGTGACTTTATTTTTTTTTTTTCTTAAACAGGAATGTGACCAGGTACACATAGAAGATGTGGCATCTGATGACAACGGCCAAGACTTAAGGTGGTGTACTGATGAACGCATGACATGTGTAGCTGATGTAATCTGTTTTTTTGTGGGGACTTCAAACCCAAATGGGGTTAAAGGATGGAGGTCAGCATTATGCAGGGGATGAAACTTGGCAAACAGTGTTTGTTTGCTGGGTGTTATTTCTTTGAAGACCTACAAAACATTAAGACTTTTGGAATTCCAGTGTGAATTATATTGTTGAATGTTGCCTATGTGCTCAATGACATGTCATGAATGGAGAACCAACACGCCAAAATTCACAGTCTTGACCTTTGAAAGTCTCCCTATGGTTTGCATCTGTCTGTGAGCTGATTGTGTACACTATCAGGTGGGGTGAGGGTAAATTTTCTCATGCATTAATGAGCTGAAACTGGCTCATGGAAAGGTCTGAGAAGTGCCTGTCTGTCAGGGAGAAAAAAAATATGGGGAATGTGGTGAAGCAGGACCTGTTTCCTGCAGTCATGAGCTGGTAAAGCAGCTCATCTACTTGTGGAGCAGCAGCTGTAATGTAAAGACACAGATGTTATGTTTGAAAGATACCGTGCTGGGCTTTATCACTGCAGGATGAGAAAGGGGTTAGTGGGAAGGATGCTCTGTGTCGCAGAGGACTGAGCAGTCAAAGAGCAAAGGAAGGTTTTGTAGCAGAGGGTGTGAAAGAAGAGTACACTTCAGTACAGCAGTTCAGAACTGGCAGCAGATGTAGTTGGGTGTCAGAGTGTGTTGCCAGTAGAAGTCGGTCTCTCTGTCAGGGTGCAGTGGTGGTTGTGCAGAGTTCCTCTCCAATGTGTTTTTCTAGAGCGGGTCTGCAACCCACCAGAAAAGCTGCAGTGATTCTGCTGCTGTGGCACACGTAACAGATCTGCTTTTCTGAAATAGCAACTACAGTTTCTCCACGGATGGCTTCAGTGGCTCAGGAAGTAATGCAAATCATAGCTCATCAGTGGGTGTCCAGGGTGGAGTGGACTGGATGAGAAAACTGGCCTTCCGCTATCGCAGGGTACGAGAGATCTACGACAAATACAAAACTAACGTTGGAGGTGAGTGTTCATCTGCACCAATATCTGATTACTAAATAGAGTTTGTGGTGCCAGACTTCGTCCCTCTTCAGAGCTTTTGCTTTCCTGAATGTGTGGACATGAGAAGTAACCATCCTCCTAGTGCTAAATGGGATCAAATCTTTGTGGAATCTAAGAGGGTACGTCTTCCAAAACTGAACGGCATGGCAGCACAGCCTTTGAGTTATCATGTAGATAGGGGTGGTCAGCCAATGCAGTATCTAAGAGAAAATTTTGTTGCAAAGAGTGTCCCCCTGCTAGTTTCGTATGAAAGGCTGTCTGTCACTCTGCTTAGAACAGACCTAAATGACTTACATATCATGCTGCTTAGGAGGTCTTTTCACTTGTGTCTTCAAAAAATCCGTCTTTTATCATGCTGTTGTCCAGAAATACAGCATTCGCCCTTTTAGCTGTTGTGCTCATAGTCTGACATGACATCTCTACCATCTTTTCACAAAATCACTTAAAATCTTCTAGTTTTGCTTCCCTTCCAGTGCCAAAGTAGTAACAGTGATGCAAACCACAGATACCATTACATAAATAAATTTTCTGTTTAGTCTGAAACTGGGCATTGACATTCCTGGGAAAAGGGTGCTGCTGGAGCAGCTCACCTGGTAGGGTGACTGGGCCTGGTGGGTTGTGGGTTTGCATACCTTTTGCCTACACAAAAAAAAAAAACAACTTGACAGGACGTTTTCTTGGACGTATTTTTAAAAAACGTGTGTTCAAAACTTACAATTCTCAGCCTTAAAAATCTTATCAATGTAAGTCTGCATTTCAGTATGCTGCAATTACCTTATTTCTGGTAGGGATCAGACCGTTACTCCCTATTTTGCGCATGGGAAGCCTGGATGCAAAGTTTTTTCAGGGCCTGTCTAAAGCCACGACATGGTAAAACGGTTGGCAGTGCAGCCCACGGCGTGTCCCCCTGTGCCCTCATTGTCAGCGCACTGGTGTACTTCAGGGCTGGAGTGAAGTGGGGGGTTCATACGTCATGGCTGGGAATTGGATGGCGAGAGGTTCAGACTCAAGGTGCTCCTTTCTTGTTGGATTTACTGATGGGAGCAGGTTTGAGTGTATGGGCTCCTTTTATGGCTGCTTTTAATTCAAAACTGGATGCTTTGAGAAAGTGATATCTGAAAGGGATAAAAAATATGGGGATAAAAAAAAAGGGGGGGATTAAAAAAGATACCTAAAAGGGATTAAAGTAAAGGGGTCCTTGGGAAGTAGGAAGTCAGAGAGGGTGACTGCAGGAGCTCCCCCCCTGCTGTCTGTGGCCTCAGACAACACCTATTGCTGTGGGTGTTGCACAAGAGAAATGCATTTTGTTGCACGTATCCTGAGAAGTGGCTTGACACAGTCAGAGAAAAGTTATCTGCCCAGTTCCCTGCAGTCAGAGTCACAGACGGGTGTCTGGGCTCATCTGTGTCCCTGGAGGCTGGTTCCTCCCATTGCCTCCAGACAGTCTCAGCTGTCAGATGCCCTCAGTACCGCGTTCTTGATTGCAGAACAGGCAGCTGTGAAACCGAGTGGTGGCTCAGCTGGGAAAACTTGTGTTGCTTGCCTTCCAGGTCTTCTTAGCCCACAGAAGAGGGAAGCTCTGCAGCGGCTAAGGACCGATATAGAAGTGCTTACGGATTCCTGGCTGGAAACTGCATTAAAGTCCCTGCTACTCATACAGTCCAGGTACGGAAACTGGAAAAGTGTGCGTTGCTTTCTCAGCCCTTGCTCTCACTTAGATTTGCATGCAGTGCTTTGTTGCAGCAGTGTCCGTAAGTAATGCTACTGCTGCTTGTCGTAGGTTCTGGGAAGCAAAGTGAGTGAGTGCAGGAACTCCACTCCTGAGCACCCTTTGAGATTTTTCTGCTGCAACATCTGTTGTTAAGAAGGTCCCCTTAATAGGACTGTGCTCACAAAATTGCCTTTCTGCCAGAGAATTTCTGTTTAAAACAAAAAAGAAGGAAAAAACCACACCTCAAAATCTTGGCCTTGAAAGGAGGAACAACAAAGCACGTGACATTTTGGAAAGCCGAGCAAGCTGCCCAGAGTAGCTCTCTGTGCCACTGGCCTTAGACATGCTTTTACAAGTGTTTTTCTTCTTTTAGAAAAAACTGTGTGAACATCCTGATCACAACCACCCAACTGGTGCCAGCTCTTGCCAAAGTTCTCCTGTATGGATTGGGCGAGGTGTTTCCCATCGAAAATATTTATAGTGCTACAAAAATAGGTAAGGGGTTGTGCTGAGTACCTGGCACTGAGGTGTCTGCTGCGGGTTACCTGGGATTTTTACACAGGAAATCCAGTTTCTGCAGCTGAGCAGCCCCTGTGGCTGCTGTGGTCCAGCTGGCCATGTGATAGTGGTGGCTTCTGGCCTCACGAGCTGAACTGGTGTCACCCCCTTCCCTGTAAGACAAGAACACATTTCTGTCCTGGGAAGAAGGGAACCTGTTCAGGCTTCTGTTACTCTCTGCCTGAGGCTCATTGTAGCGGGATCGTCTCTTGGCAGGTAAAGAGAGCTGCTTTGAGAGGATCGTGTCGCGATTTGGAAAGAAAGTCACCTATGTGGTAATTGGAGATGGGCGTGACGAAGAGGTTGCAGCTAAGCAGGTGGGTTTCTGACTCTGCAGGGGTGGGATGGAAAGGAAAGTGACTGCAGCAGTCTTTTTCTGCAGGGAGTCTTTTTTCCAGGGCTGAACTCTTCAGGCCAGGGACAGCCAGGCAGGAGGAAACTTTGCCTTTGATGCAAGAGATCTTTCGCTGTGTTGAGACGGGGAGTTTTCTGGCTCTTCGGGGTTTAAAGTTTCTGTTTTACTCTTGTTTAGGATTGCGTATAGCGCTGTCCCTGTAAAACAGTATCTTGATGTAGCATATCTTGATCATAGCACGTGGCTATAATGATAGGATAGTACATTTAGGATAATGCAATTTCTCAGAAGCACGGAGGGAGTCAGGCCTTGGTTGCCAGCAGTAGGTCAATGGATAGCATCTACCGTTAATCTGAATTACAAACAAGGAGCAAACAGTTTGATTGATTTGGACAGGCCTGAACAGGCAGTTCAGTCACGCCAATGAAAGGCAGCGAAGTGCACAGATTACCATCGTCTCTGCATGCTTCACGCTCTCTGCCACGTGCCAGAGTTGTCATCTACGCAGGTTCCCTGGGAGCCCTGGAAAGGCTTTCCTGGGTGAAGCAACAGCTCGCAGCTGAGCGTGCAAAGCAGCTGATAGTCAGTGCCGGTGCCCATCGTAGAGAGATGTGCAGATAAGAGAGGCTTCAGATGCCGGTGTGCGTACAGCTGAGGTCCTTCCCTGAACACGGTATGCTGGGACGGTGCTGTCACAAACGCCTATCGCACAACCCCACAGGTGTACCCTGACTGCTTTCTACCTAGCTGTAAAATCACTCCCATAAACCTGACTTTGTCATCTCTCTGTTACAGCACAACATGCCTTTCTGGAGGATCACAAATCATGCAGATCTCATGTCCCTTCACCAAGCCCTGGAGTTAGATTTCCTGTAAGAAGCTGGAGCAAAGGTGTGACTGCAGCTCCTGCAAGCTCTCTCCATCACTGGGGAGGCAGAAATCTCACATATTTGGGGACTCACTTTTCAGCTTGATGAAGAAAACAGACCTAATGCAAACTGTACAGTAAAGCATGACACCAGGTTATTTCCTCAGGAGTGCAGGCTCTGCCAAGTACAAAGGTGTCGTATAAAGAAGCACTAGACTCAGCAGAGCTAGCGCTTGTCTGAAGAAGAGACTTACAGAAGCCAGCTGAATTCTTCTAGCAGGTAGTCGCCGGAGGGAGAGGGTGATACAACAGTAGAAGTATTTGTAAGAGCCTTCTCCTTTCTATTCAGCTTAGTTGTAGAACCCAAGTAAACAAAAAACCTTATTTTTATAGAAAAATAACTGATGGCAGAGCTGAACCTCCCTTGTTTCGCAAAGCCGAAAAGAGCGATGTTTTTTTTCCATAGGAAATATTAATGAAAATGTCAAAAATACCTCTATTGCTGTGAAATGTGTCCTCTCTCCTTCCCTGGGTGTTCAAAGCAGTTAATTTATTACAATGTCCTTATGTTATTTCCTCAACGTGGGATTACTGGAAAACAGAGGGATAAGGGAATGTTTCTGGGATACGTGATTCCTCACTGAGGAAAGTGTTGGTGTTCTGAGTTCACCCCGGTGGCTTCTAGTCAGTGTGTGCACAAGCCCTGTTAACAAGCAGGAGATCATTGGATTCCAGCTACCCATGACCCAGACCGTAGATCCCACAGATTTTCCCGGTAAAGGCAAACAAAACTGCCTATGAACATGAGATAGAGCACAACACTATTGCAGACTGCTCAGATGTGAACAGAGTCCTCGTCTGGACTAGGAGTAATTTTGAGAGAACTAAATCCTCGTGAATGTTACAAAGAAGAGTGTGGTTATTAACCTTCACCTCTGCTTTCCTGACTCCATTTGTGAGAGTAAGTTTCTTTTAGTAGAATCGGATTCAAATTTCTTGTATTCTTCTTTGCATTAGCCTAACTACATAGTTAGAAACAAAACCCTTGTTAAGAGGGGCTTAATTTTCCAAGACACTGTGACTTGGCAGCCTGGAGCACGCTGGCCTTGGGGGTGATGGTCACGCTGATTTTTCTGCTGCCATCTTGGAAAAAAAGGCTGGAGTCAGTGACCTGCAGTACCACTAGCCAGAAATAGCCAGCTGGAGACTGGGGGCTGTCACGGGGCGCTGGTTTTGTGCCAGTCAGGCTGTGTTCAGTGGTATCTGCCGCCTCCCTGTACCCCGATGGCACCAAATCAGCAGGTGCCTGAGGTTTCTGCACAGAGGACAGATGTCTGCTGCACCGCGCCGCATGCCTCTGCCGCTCCTGCTGAGGCAAACACCGCAGCTGCACCCAAACCTCTCCAGATCTCTGGTCTCCAGCCCCGCGTCACCCATTTGGCACCCATGGGGGACTGGTCTGAAAGCATGTCACTTCAGGGAGGACGCTGTGCCCACAGAAGCAGGTGATGTGTTTGCTGCATTCCTTTCATGGCATTAATTACTGAGGAATAATTTCCATCCGTGGTGGGGGAGTTGCTGGGACAGCCTAGCACATGCTCTGCTGTGCCCTGGGAGCATCTGTTCCTGGGCCGGCTCCGGTCACCAGCG
The DNA here is from genome assembly GCA_013400535.1 of Scopus umbretta. Taxonomy (NCBI): domain Eukaryota; kingdom Metazoa; phylum Chordata; class Aves; order Pelecaniformes; family Scopidae; genus Scopus; species Scopus umbretta. The sequence continues at coordinate 13,830 of VZTL01054632.1, read as the reverse complement.
TGGAGAAGGTGCCTGGAGCAAGGGGTTTGGATCCCCAGAGCTAAGGGACTGGACACAGAGGTCTCTGTTTCACATGTTCCTAGCTCCAGTTTGCTTTCTCTTTTAAAAAAAAAACAACAAAAAAACCCCCCCAAAACACCAAAAAATTGAAATCAGATTCTCTTTCTCCAAGGTGGTCACAGGAATTGGGAGTGGTGTGCTTTCCATCCAGCTCCTTGCTAGGTGTTGGCCTTGCACTCTGATCTCAGGCAGACACTCTGGGTCTGCACATTTCCCCAGAAACTCTCTGCTTCAGGAGCACGCAGTCTGTGTAGAAGCTGCTGCCTGCGAGCAATGTGGCCTCTTGTCCCATTAGAAAAACCTGAGGAGCTGATTTCTGTGGTGGGTGTTCTGAACAGCTCAGTGGGGGGGATGTCTTTTGGCTGCACAGGCAGCTGCTGCTCTGCTCGCAGCTGCTGGCCCAGCAGAGCCCGGGAGCAAGCTGGGGACGTGCTACGTAGTGCCCAGCGGCAGGGCTGGAAGAGAAGCAGGAGCCCATGGGGGAAGTTCTCCCATCTGCCCTGTACACAAGACGGAGAGCTCAGGTGTGTGACTGGGTGTTCCCACGCAGCTGGGGCAGCCCATGTAGGCGTGTGCTGGTGTTTCACAGCAGTGTGGGCCCTGTGCAGCGCAGGGAGAGTTGCAACAGGGCTACAGCTCCATTACTGCTGGGTCCATAGAGTCCAGGTCATCTGGGGTCCCTGTGAGGTGGTGTTCCTGTGTCAGCCAGAGCAGATCCGCTAGGAAGTGAGCCATGCCAAGAAGCAGCCCCGTTGCTCCCAGGATCTGAAACATTACCAGAAGGTCAGGACTCATTTGCTGTCACAGAAGGGTCTGTGCTGGATCCTGAACATCTCTCTGCGGGTCCTCAGCCCATCCAAAGGTCTCCTGTAAACGGGCTTGGGAGATGTCCCAGCCTGTGAAACAGCCCGTTTGGGGCACGTCGTGTACTCCGGCAGGCTGAACTTTGGGATTGAAACCTGTGCCTTAACCTCCCACCATCCGGTGTGGCTGAGCAGCCCCTTTGCTTCACGAACGTCCAAAGCAGCTTGCGGGAGAGCCGTGCTGGGAGGTGGGATGTGTTTTGCCCAGGCACTCGCAGCGAGTGCTGGACCCAAGGTACCAAGCAGCCTGGCAGCTGGCTGGCTTTGCTTTGTGTTTGTTTACTTTAAAATGTTTTAAGGAAATTTTAAGATGTCAGCAAAATTTTAACTGAGTGTGGAACTCTTGCAGCCAGTGACATTTCATACTGATATTTATACGATGTTTCCTTGAATGTATGTAAAGTACTTTTATAATAGGAGGTTGATGGTACATTTCTGTGATTATGTTTAATAAAGGTTGACCTGGCTATTTTATTTTTTCCTCTGCTGAATTTAAGACTTTTCCTGTCTCTCGTGTGGCAGGAACAGCATCTCTATCCAAGCATTGATATTTTTTTTCTTGTGTCTCTATGCTCTCCCGTTACCCCTGACCTGGCTGTAGCTGAACCGGTGACAAACCCAAATGCCTGAATGACAGCCAGCCTGCTGGCCCGGGGCGCTGACACCGAGCCCGCCTGGCTCCTGCCAGCCTCCCCTCCGGCTTCACCACAGCCATGGGGGCTTTAAAAAACCTGTTGATCCACTAATACTTGCTGCCTCCAAGAGCCCTGGGGGAGATGTCTGTGCTGGCGCTGGCGGAAAGCAGCAGGACCCCCGGTGCCTGCAGCAGCCCTTGCTTCGCTGCCAAGCCCTCGGCAGAGGGGTGAGCCCTGGGTGCTGGTGACTGCGGGGCCCTTGTCCGTTTGTGGTCTGTGTAATGGGAACTGTCCTATGAACTGGAGAAAAAAAAGAATAAAGTCTTTATTTTCTATAGTCACTGCTTCAGCCTGTTCTCTGACATGCCTGCAGACGGTCCCTGTCCCCTGTGACTGCCTGGGCTGGGCTCGGGGGGCACCGACTGTTCAGGGTGATGGTGTTCAAGGTGGCGGTGACACAGGTCACAAGCATAGCCGCAGGCACAGGCAGCTGCCTGGGGTGTCCTGCGGGAGCCAGCAGTGGAGGTGCCAGGTCCTTGGCTCTGCTGTGGTGCCCAGGGGAGGCACACAGCACTTGGACAGTCCCGCACAAGCCTTCCGTTCCTTTTTTCTTTTTCATGAGGCCAGCAAACAACCCTCCCAACCTCTGCTGTGGTGCCACTGTCCTTGGCCAGGAGCCCATCTTGTCACAGGAACAGCTGTGAAACGAGCTTTGCAGCTACTCCTCCAGCTGCACCCTGCTCCCTCCCGCTGCCCTGCCTTCCCCTGGTACAGGGGGGGTCCCTCCTGGGACAGCGTCTTGCCAGGAGGGTGGGCGAGGGGAAGGGGCCGAGGGCCAATGCTGTGGGCAGCCAGGATGCGCCATGGCTGCTGGCTGGGCAACAGCAAAAGGAGGCAGGGACTGTTTTGGGGTCTGCTCGGGTTTTGGCACCGAGCCGGGGGCAGCCCTGCCTGGGAAGCCCCCCAGTGACCACATCAGCGGCCACCTACAGCCGAGGCAGCGGTTGTGGCCAACTCCAGCCTGGTCACCGCGTCAGGAGCAGCGCCCAGGGTGCGGTGGTGGGCATGCCAGCAAAGGGGGCGGGAGGTGCCCACAATCAGCCAGAAGCGCTGAGCCGCGCTGCAGCTGTACGCCGGGACACAGCCAGGAGGACAGGGTCCCATGGCTCTGCGGCACCCTGCCAGCCCCCACCCCACAAACAGCTTTTGCTGCTCAAAGGAGAAAAGTGGCAGTCTGGGCAGCAGCAAAGGGGTGACCGGCCCAGCCCAGGCCCCAGAGCCCAGCCTCAAGCAGGAAGCTTCAGCTCTGCCCCCCTCTCAGCCCGCAGCAGGAAGGGACCCAGCAAACACGCCAAAGGGTGGAACCCATGAGCATTGGACTGTGCTTCACCAGTTCTGATGGATCCTCCCTGCTCATGGCGGTAAGGGACGACCTTTGACCTTAACAGCAAAGCAGGCGGAGGAAAATCCTGGCTGGAAGCAGAAAGATCCCATAGCTGCTGCCCAGGAAGGAACAAGCTCTCCCCAGCAGCACACACCTCCTCAAGGAGCAACGGCAGCAGCAGGCACAAGGGTGCCACAAACAGAAAGAACAAACCATTGATCTTTTTTGTTTGTTTTTGGAAAAAAGCTAATAATAAATAACCAGACAAGCTGACACAGCAGTGCAGCCACGTAATGCTGGACACTTCCCACCACGAACACCGTGGCTCTCCCCAGGGACACAGCCATGGGAGCCGTGCTGTGTGCCGTGGGACTCACCGGGTGCTTGCCCATCACCCCTGGCTTCTGCCAGGTCCCTACAGCTGCCCAAACCAACAGCCTGGGGCGGAGGCAGAACCCGGAGCAGGATGAACAAACCTATCTCCCTGACAAGTCACTTTGGAGGAGCCAGCCTCAGACAGCAGACTCAACAGCAGTGGCCCCATTCAGAAAGCGCCCCGCTGGCCGGGAGACCCGGAACTGGGTCCAGGCCAGCCACTGCATCCGCCTGTTCACGAGGTCTGGCACAGAGAGTGAGCAGAACTCCAGCGCTTGGCCCCTCTCGTTGGCATCCACCTCGTCGTAGGCACCTTCTTGCTGCACCTGCACATTGGGGTGCAGCCACTTGTAGTAGGTGACTCTGAGTGCCAGCCCCAGCAGGTAGCAAGGCAGGGCAGCTAAGACCACCGGGACGAGGTACGAGTGCTCGTCAGAGGGTGACCGGCACCAGAGCCAGGACAGGGCCAGCAGCGTGCTGTCCACCAGGATGAAGCCGTGGTAGATGATGCTGCGGTACAGCGTCCTCCCCTGCGCCACGTTGAACCAGCTGAAGTAGAGGATCACGGCCACCATGGCCCGGTAGAGCTGCTCAGGGCCGGGAGACTCCATGAAGTCTGTGCCCTGCAGGCTGACCCAGAGGAACATTGCTAGCCACACAAGAGGAAAGTGGATAGCCACGCCATAGGGCCAAAGCAGAGCAAAGAGGGCAACCACGAGGATGCGGGGGCAGATGAGGAAGAGGTTCCACAAGAAGTACATGATGGAGGAGCCTAGGCTTAGCTCATACTTGTCCTGCAAGAAGAAGCGCAGGGACTGGTGGTAGTCCAGGAGAGACCAAGTCACACACAGGAAGGCAGTGCAGATCCCAAGTCCTGCAAACACAGCGGTGGAGATGCTGAGGACAGATTGAGGGGCTCCCAGCCTGGCTCAAACCTCCCCCTGCCCAGCATTGCTAAAGGAGCTTCCCACCAGCTCGCAAAGCAGCTGCTGTGGAGGGTCAGAGCCTCAGCTCCCCTGGCCTTCTGCCCTCCCCCAAGAGAAGGCTGGTACCCAGCCTTGCCCAGGAGATGGGGAAGAAGGGACGGGACCAGGCAGCGCTGCAGAGCCCGTCTCCCAGCCAGGGAAGCACCCAGCCCACACAGGCAGGAGACGAACGCTGGCTCCACGCAGCCAGCACAGGATGGGGCTCCCCGTTGCATTGCAGTGACGCTTGCTCCCCACCCCAGGATGGGCACCAAAGCACCTCCTCGGTGGCCTGTGCTCCACCCTCTGTCCACATCCACAACAGCTGCTCCCCGCTCCCCAGCAGGCTCCCGATTTCTCTCCCGACCCTCAGCCTCTCCTGGAGCACACAGGGGAATGACCGCAGAGGTCCCCCCAGCTTCAACCCTCCCACCCCAAGCCCAACGTAGTCCACTGGGGCATGCGAGCGCAGGACGGGGGTCCACCCTCCCGTGTCTCACATCAAGGGAAGGGAGAATAGGAGAAGAATGACACCTCAAGCCGGGACAGATGAAGAGCATCCTGCTGGGTCCCGCAGCCCCTGCACCGCCCATCTGGTCTGTCCTGTCCAAACCTGTTCTGACTGCAAGCCTGCACCCCTGCACACCCCTCCCCTGGCCCCAGACCCCTCACCCTGGAAGGGCTCGGCCTTGTTTGTCCGCAGGATAACGTAGAGGAGCAGGGTGAGCTGCGGGGTGTTCTCCAGGAAGGTCTCGAAGAGGCGCAGCATGCTGATGTCGTGGGAGAGGAAGGCCATGCGGTTCTGCTCCTCCTCGTCGTCTGCCTTCGCCCAGCACACCCTCCAGCCCACCTTCAGAGCGTGGAGGCACCTGTGCGGGGACACAGCCAGCGGTGAAGGGCTGCTGGGAGGCAACGCAGCGCGCCCCTCACGCTGCCCAGGCAGGACAACCCACAACGCTTCCGCTTACGCTCAGCCCGCTCCCTCCCCTTCCCAAGCCAAGCACCGCAGCGCCCACACGACGCCCAGCCGCCGCGTGAAGTTCAAGCGCGAGACCGAGCATCGCCCTCGGCAGCAGCAGACGGATTATCCCCTTGCCGCGGAGGGGCACCACGCCGTAGCCACGCCAGCAAGGCTTCGCGGCATTCGCCGCTCCCCAGGCTCCGACAGCCAGCCCGGCTCGGCTTGGCCGGAGGCCTCCGGCAGCGGCAGCACCGGGAGACGGAGCAAAACCGGTGCTCTGGGGCGCGGGCGGGAAGCTTCAGCCGGAGGGAGGCCGGTGGCTCCCACCGACACATCTCCGCCTGGCTCCGACCCGGGGCTGCCCCAAACCGCCCAGCCCCAGGCGTCGGGATGCCCGAGGGGCTCCCCGGGCAGGCCGGTGGCTGCGGGGCCCGGGCCGGGGGCAGGCCGTACCTGCAGAGGAAGCCGAGCTGGAGGAGGTGCAGGGCGGCGAGCAGCCACGGG